>JAJOOS010081283.1:0-32840 GCA_029582725.1 Solanum chiquidenum | reverse complement strand
TTATCTCCTAATTCATATCAACGTAGTTTCATACTCTAAATATGGATTATAGATATTTTTTTATTTATTCCACGAATTTTAACTTTTTATTTATAAAAGTATACAAAATTGTTACACTTTTTGAACAATTAATTGTAGGTGTAAAATGAAATTTTAGTATTATGCACAATAGCAAAATTATGATTATTAATAGGAATATTTTAAACAAACTGACCTCTGGATGTCGCTTTTATTAAAAGTAATTAGATTTAATAAAAAATACCGACGTCATGAGGTCGGTATCACATTAAAATTTAAGTTAAATAAAAGTAATCATGTTAATTAAATAATATTGACATCGGGAGGTTATTATTTTTTAACTTGTATAAAACCGTCATTCGGAGGATGATTTATTTAAAGTTAATTGAAAATATTAATGTATTACATACTATTTAATTTTATCGACTTCCGGAAGTCGGTATTATAATTTTTTTTTGTTTTTTACACAACATCATCCTCCGGAAGACAATTTAAATAAAATAAAATCAAAATAGAAAATAATACCGGCATCAAGAGGTCGGTTTTTATTGTAATTCATTTTCTGGGAAAAGTTCCGACCTCCTGAGGTCGGAATTTGGTTTTCCCGCTTTATTTTGCATAAAACCGGCTACTTGTTGTTGGTTTTCATATCAACATAATTTCATACTCTAAATATGGATTATTGATCTAAATAAACCGACCTCCGGATGTCGCTTTTAAAAGTAATTAGATGAAATAAAAATACCGACCTCCAGATGTCGCTTTAATTAATAGTAATTAGATGAAATAAAAATAGCGTCCTCATGAGGTCGGTATTTTAATTACATACTATTTAATTTTACCGACATTCGGAAGTCAGTATTTTTACACAAAAATTGAGAAAAAATTTCAACCTCAGGAGGTCGGAAATTTTCCCAGAAACAATAAAAACCGACCTCTTGATGTCGGTATTATTTTTTTTGTTTTTATATTTAATTGATTTATTTATTTGTTTAATAGCGACATCAAGAGGTCGGTTTTTATTGTAATTCATTTTTTCTGGGAAAATTTTCGACCTCCAGGGGTCGGAATTTGGTTTTCCCGCTTTATTTTGCATAAACACCGACTACTTGTAAATACCGACCTCCGGAGGTCGAAAATTACCGACCTCCATTTGAGGTCAGAAATTTTTAGGTCGGTATTCACTGTTTTTTTAGTAGTGTATAATCATTCATACATGCTTCAAAATTTTATTTTTTTTGTTAGAAGTTCATTGTCATGCTTGGAAATTTATCATATTTATCTGACATACCTTCACTTTTTATTTCCTTATTTTGAACGAGGATTTATAAAATCAAATTAGTTTGCACATACGGTAATTGCGTGCCCAATACCTTTCATGCCAAATTTGATGACAAAAATTACTTTCCCTCTTTGAAGGACCATTTTGAGAACTCATATTGTTGTTTCATTTATAATTATCATAATGATGACTACTATTATATTATCCATTCACGTCTATATTCATATGTCCAATCATAAAATAACTTGTTATCTTTTAAACTTTTATTGTATTGCTATCACATTCTCTTTTAAGAGTGGATCATAGTAAATGGGACGGACTTCACAATTTTTACTAAGAGCATATCGATTTTCTCAATCACCATTATAAATCAATATATTGTATTGAGACTTTAACCCAATGTCTTATCCATACAAAGGCGTGTTAGGCAAAACTATGAAGGGACTTTCACCCAAAATTTTATCATCATGGTGCATCGAGACTTCAATCATTCTGTCACGATCTGTGCCTACACCTTGGACATAACTGGCACTTAAGAGCAATTTTTCATCTCCAAGCGAACCCTTGGCCTGGCTACATGACTTAATGACTCTAAACAATATGCAGAACCTTAAAATAGATGAACATTTAAACATTCGATAAAGTCTTAAAATAGATGAACATTTAAACATTCGATAAAGTCTTAAAATAGATGAACATTTAAACATTCGATAAAGTCTTAAAATATCTTGCAAATACTTAACATAAGTCATAAGTTAAATAAACATCCTGAGAAAATAATGAAAGCATATCATGTCGGTATATGAAGCGTCTAAAAATGTGAGATAGATGTCGGGACAAGATCCATGACAACTCTAATACTACTATGTTGAACGAAAAGGGAGTCTCTCAAAAGCAAGGAGGCCTCACCAAATATTGTCTGCAAGTGAATAGTGATCTCAACAAAGCGCCTGTTTATGATCCTGAGCACCTATATCGGAATCATAATAAGATGCAAGTCGAATGACGTCACTACATTGAATGTAATAGTAAGTGATAGGGCTAGAGTAAATAATTAGCTAACCTCAATAACTGAAAGCAACATAATTGAATCAATACATGAATATGGAGTGAAAACCATTTAAGCTTATCAATAATATATGTAATAAAAGAAACATGAAAAAAACATATATACTTTACTTGTGGGAAATTTCTCTAACCGAAAACCATTACTGTTGTAACACCCCAGAATTTTTTTGAGCTAAGACTCGAACCATCTTCGTTGTGAGTAGGATTTTACTGTGGAATTTAAAATTTTCTTAAGTGTTAGGTTCACTAGATGTAGCACTGTAATATACCGCCTTAAAAAGAACTAGAATTAGAAAGAAACTATATTAGGAAAGAGTAAATTTGGAATTTTTTGCAAGTTATGCTAAGTATGAGTTTTGGGTCAACTTCAAATGACCACAACTTTTGGTACAGGATGATTTAGGTGGCCCATAAGATATCAAATTAAAGGTCTTGGAATCCTCTTTCCAACGCCACGGAGTTTGCTAATTTTTGAGCTCGTATGAGGGAGATATGACCGTTTGAAGTCAGGTTGTTAAGTTAAGGAAAGTTACCCAAAAATATGAAGGGTATTTCGGTCTTTTCCTTACCCAATCAGCTTAAATCAAATTTTAATAATATTTTGGGGACAAATATGATTAGGGTCAGTTTTCATAAATCCAAATACGCTTAGTGTTTTTTAGGAGAGTTCATTCAAGTCATTCCTAAGTTCTTTTAATGTTTTGGGTCAACTTCAAATGACCATAACGTTTAGCACAAGATGAGTTAGGAGACCCTTAAGATATCAAATGAAAGGTCTTGGAATCCTCTTTCCAACGCTGCTAAGTTTGGTAATTTTTGAGCTCGTATGAGGGAGATATACCTATTTGAAGTCGGACTGTCCAAATAAGGAAAGTTAACCAAAAATATGAAGGGTATTTTGGTCCTTTCCTTACCCAATCGGATTTAAATAATTTTTGTAAGGTTTTAGGAGTCTAAGCTGATTAGAATCAGTTTTAGTTATTCCTGAAATACGTTTAGGGTTTTTAGAGGAGTTCAAGAAGAGGAAAAGAGGAGAAAAGGAAGAGCCTTAAAGATTTTGCGATTCTTCGAGGGATTTCGCCAAGGCTTTTATCCTAACAGGTATGTAAGCTTCCATAGTATTGGGTTCATTCACCCACACGCCAATCATGAGTTTATTTTGCGTATCTATCTATAAATATTAAGCAATTTAACTTCTTGATGATTTCTTGATAAGTGTTCTTGAAGTAACATTTTCTAAATCTTGTTTTGTTGAGGTTTTGAGGAGTTCTTGAGATGAAAGTTAGTGATTTGAGGGTTCCATCAATTCCTATTGACTCTAAACACTCTAAAATACTTCTAAATATCTAGAAATCATTCATAAAATGAATCAAAACCTTGAATTCATAATTCCAATTCAAGGTAGAGTTAAGAGTCAAGTTTTTAGAGTTCTTTTGAATATTTTGAGAAAGTCCCTTTGAGTGTTTATGAGGAGTCTTCTACAATTTCTAATAACTTGTTTCAAGACTCGAGTAAGTTAGTATGAGAATGAGGATAATGTATTCATGAGTCTACATTATGATCGAGATTCTTCATATTATTAATGATAAGTCTTTAATTCATAATTAAAATTCAAGAAAGAGTTAAGAGAACAATTCAAGAAAGTCCTTGAGTTAAATCATGAATCCTTTGAGTTCGCCATCAATTTAAGCTATGTTTTGAGGAAGTAAGGGTGAGAATGAGAAGAGTCGTGTACATGAGTTACATATTGTTATGTAGACCCTTGAGTCTAGTCGTTCATGCCCATAAATTCCACATGAACTCCATAAGTTGAGTATCTTTGAGAGGAGTAGTATCTTCAAGTTCTAAGTCTTGAGTATTGATTTACTGACCCCTTTAAGGTTATATTCCTAGTCATGGGACTATTATGTGTTACCCATAAAGGTCCTTGAGTTGAGTTGTACATGCCCATAATTCTACATTAACCCAATGAGTCGAGCATTCTCGAGATGAGTAGTATCATTGAGTTCTTGAGTTTTGGAATTGTTGAGTTCCAAGTATTGAGTTCTATGTATGGTTATTGAAAACCTTGAATTAAGTCGTTCAAGCCCATAATTCGGCATGAACCCTATTTTGAAAAGTCTTTCACAATCACTTTAAAATTATTTTAAGACTTAAGAACTTGAGCTGAGAAATAGTAGAGTTGAGTTCATTTTTTCAAAATGAATATATGGCAATTAAGTATTCCCAAGGGTAAATATTTTCATATTTAAAAGAGGAGGAAACTGAGATTTCCAAAACAGTTTTGAGCAGTTTGAGTACCATCTCTTTTAAGAGAATGATTTTTGAGTAATAATCTCAAAACACAGAAAGAGTTATGTTTTTAAGCATATGAGCTAGTTATATTTTGGGAGTAGTATTGAGCACCGATATGGGGGAGAGTTCTTACAACTCACATCCCCCATAAACTATGTAGCCAAAGTGGGTAGAAATGGTCATACTTTTAGATGATTCCTTAGTGCCTTTTAGCATAGACTAGTGGATCCACTTAGTAGTAGGTTCTATACCCTGGTAAAGTATAGGACTATTTTGGAAGCGTGGGCTAGACGTTGTATCATCACATAGCTCATAGGGATGGTTGTCGGTTTGAGAATCTCCCACAGAGTTATATTGTATTTTTACATACAAACTGAGTTATTATTGTATTCGTCAATACATTGAGTTGTTATCTACTATTTTAAAAGCTTTCATATATTGCATCTTTTATTGTTGTTTTATCCAGAGTTGAGTATCAAGATTTGAGTCTCTATATATTGAGTTGAGCCCTATTTTCTCTAAGTCGAGTTGAAATATGCTTCACAGAGTTGAGCCTCTTATTATTGAGTTGAGTCGAGTTGTATGTGTTGAGAAGAGGTAAGTATGTTTATTTTCCATCTGTTCAAGCTTATGTTATTGCTTTAGAATTCCCCTTAAATGATTGTACATTCCATGTACTGAGCCATTTGGCCTGCATCATTTCATGATGCAGATACAGGTATTCATGATTATCAATAATCGATTCGTTGAAGTCATGTAATATTCCTGTCAGTTGTGGTGAGCCTTCTTATATTCTGGAGGACTTCACCTTTATCTTACTTTTAGTAGTTTCTAGATGTCACGGGTCTTGTCCCGATATCCTTTTGTAATAGTATGGGCTTCATAGATAGACAAAGTTGATGAGTTTCTGTATTTACTTTTATTTTGAGTATTGTACAAACTTTTAAAAAGGTTGAGTATTTGAGTTTATTGAAATTAATTAAATTCTAAGCTTTTGTATGCTTCAGTTAGTCTTTTATTTGTAGCCAGCCAGGATAAGGGTTCACTTGGGGACCAGCAATGGTTCTCGAGTGCCGGCCACCTCCAGGGGGTATCCTCGGGTCGTGAAAAAATTGGTATTAGAGCACTGAGTTCAAGTGTCCTAGGGTGTCTATGAAGCCGTTTCAGTTGGGTCTTGTTTATGGTTGTGAGGGCCCCACTTCTATAAACGAAAGACTATTTACATTTCAGAAATGTTTCCAATCTTTCATACTCTTAATCGTGCAATAGAGCTATGTCATAGATATTTATTCTAACTCGTGCGTTCTCATATCCATTGAAATACCCCTCATACTAGGGGTGGATGAAAATAAAATTTCGTCTTTTATCGATGAGTTACTCGTAGCAAAAATCTTGAGAAAGTCATGAGACTCCAGAGGGGCTTGAGAGAAGCCTATGAGTGAGTTAAGTGTTTTGTTTGAGAGGAATGCACTCATGTTCATGTGAATCGTGCATTTGAGCTAAAAGCGAGTTATACTCTTTTCTCTAAGCCTTGTTTAAGCTGAGACTTTAAGAGGATGGTATGTTTAGAGCTTGGGAATATCTTCACCTTAAAAGATAGTATGAAATACAAGATTTTGAGCAGTAGTAGTAAAGAGTGCCCTTAAGTCAAGTTAAAAGTATACAAAGGTTCAGTAATCTAAGGGAAAGAGATAGTCACGGGGAAGATTATCTTATTGCAATTGTGCACCCAGTCAGTTATAAGTGATGAGTTCCTTTATAAGTCAAGTAAGGAATAGTAAGGTTGTAGAAGAGATCGTGATAAGAGGAATAGTTATTAGTCATGATGAGATAGAGTATATTGTTAACCAGAATAGAGTTAATGTCGATGTGTCATCGTGTTAGAGCAGACAAAATGTATGTGTGGAATCAGAAAGCAGAATATTCATGAGGTGATAGACATAAGCTAGGTTTATGAGCTTTGAAGGGGGGAGCCCCATAGTATTCAGAGGATGATAGAACTATATGAGAGATAATGCGCAAAATATTATTTAAGTTGTGAAGTGAAATGTGATGGTAAATTGTCAGTATAGAGGCTAAGAGGTAAGGATTAACTACTTGTCATAAGGTCCTAGTGGACAAGTGTTTCTGAATTTATATCCAATAGTTGTAAGTTAATATAGTAAGCGAGCAATCATATTGATATTCAGGTTTAGTAATAAACATTAAGCTTGAATTTTAGATGAGAATCTTGATCAAAAGGATGGAAACATGAGGGTGATGATGTTAGTCTTGAGATTTGATCTAGAAGACTTGACATGTAGGTTAGGAATTGACGTGATTAGCTGCAATAAATATGAGTGGTATAAGTGAGAGACCCTAACCTTTAGATAAGGGAAATGAAGTGTGGCTAACTCATAAGAGTAACAATAGCATTAAGAGGTGTACCGAGAGGGTAAGTAATCAGAAGAGGTTAAGAGAAACACCTTAGAAAGAGGCCTTAGGGCCGGCTTAAGGAGATTTTGGTAGTCATGAAATAAGCTACTCCCGAGTGTTAGAGTAAAAGATGATGTAGACTAGTTAGAGATGATGGAATAGGTCCATAGCTTTCAAGTGTCAGCTTTAAACCTATGGGGGAGATGACAAGATGAGAAATCAAGTCAAGTGTTCAAGAATACGATAGTAATGAGTTCCAAAGAGTATGGGAGATATCTTTTCAGAGGTCCTTTTAGTAATGGAGTGATATTAGAAAGAGAAGGTTAATGATCCTATCGTGATAATGATGGTGTGATAATTCCGTCTAAGCTTATTAATGAGGAGGAAGATGATGATGAGGTTTTCCTATGAGAAATAGCTAAATGAGAACCCTTAGTTGGTTCTGAATAGTAATGTGGGCAAATCTAGTTGGCATGGTAGAGATGATAAGAGTAACCCCGTTCCTTACCCAGTCCAGCCGTCATTCTAGGACGAATGATCCCAAGGGGGAGATATTGTAACACCCCAGAATTTTTTTGAGCTAAGACTCGAGCCATCCTTTGTTGTGAGTAGGATTTTACCGAGGAATTTAAAATTTTCTTAAGTGTTAAGGTCACTAGATGTAGCATTGTAACATCTCGCCTTAGAAAGAACTAGAATTAGAAAAAAACTATTTTTGGAAAGAGTAAATTTGAATTTTTTTGCAAGTTATGCTAAGTATGAGTTTTGGGTCAACTTCAAACGACCATAACTTTCAGTACAGGATGAGTTAGGTGGCCCATAAGATATCAAATAAAAGGTCTTGGAATCCTCTTTCCAACGCCATCGAGTTTGCTAATTTTTGAGCTCCTATGAGGGAGATAGACCCGTTTGAAGTCAGACTATCCAGTTAAGGAAAGTTACCCGAAAATATGAAGGGTATTTTGGTCTTTTCCTTACCCAATCAGCTTAAAACGAATTTTAGTAATATTTTCAGGAAAAATCTTATTTGGGTCAGTTTTCATAAATCCAAATACACTTAGCGTTTTAGAAGAGAGTTCATTCAAGTCATTCCTAAGCTCTTTTAAATTTTTGGGTCAACTTCAAACGACCATAACTTTTAGCACAAAATGAGTTAGGAGACCTATAAGATATCAAATGAAAGGTCTTGGAATCCTCTTTCCAACGCCACTGAGTTTGCTAATTTTTGAGCTCGTATGAGGGAGATGCACCTGTTTGAAGTTGGACTATCCAAATAAGGAAAGTTAACCAAAAATATGAAGGGTATTTTGGTCATTTTGTTACCCAATCAGATTAAACATTTTTTGTTAGGTTTTAGGAGTCTAAACTGATTATAATCAGTTTTAGTTATTCCCAAAAGGGAAAAGGCTCAAATATGCCATCGAACTTTTAGAAAAGGCTCATTTATGCCATCCGTTAAAAGTTTGGTTCATCTATGTCATTACCGTTTAAGAAAAGGCTCATTCATGCCATTGTTTTTTAATGGTGGTTTTGCAAAACCATTTTTTACACGTGGCTAATTATAATTCGACCACGTCATTATTTTTTTTATAATAAAAAATTAAAATTCTGAACAAACATTTTAACGGTGGTTTTGCAAAACCATTTTTTACACGTGGCCAATTATAATAAAAAATCAAAATTTTGAACAAATATTTTTATTATAAAAAAAATAATGACGTGGTCGAATTATAATTGGCCACGTGTAAAAAATGGTTTTGAAAAACCACTGTTAAAAAATAATGGCATGAATAAGCCTTTTCTTAAACGGTAGTGGCATGAATGAGCCAAAATTTTAACGGATGGCATAAATGAGCCTTTTCTGAAAGTTCGATGGCATATTTGAGCCTCTTTCCTTCCCAAAATACGCTTGGGGTTTTAGAGGAGTTCAAGAAGAGGAAAAGAGGAGAAAATGAAGAGCGTTCAAGATTTTTGCGATTCTTCGAGGGATTTTGCCAAGTATTTTATTCTAAGAGGTATGTAAGCTTCCATAGTGTTGGGTTCATTCACCTACATACCAATCATGTGTTTCGTTTGCGAATCTATCCATAAATATTGAGCAATTTATGTTCTTGATGAGTTCCTGATAAGTGTTCTTGAAGTTACATTCTAAATCTTGTTTTGTTGAGGTTTTGAGGAATTCTTGACATGAAAGTTAGTGATTTGAGGGTTCCTTCACTCCCTATTGACTCTAAACATTCTTAACTACTCTACACATCTAGATATTATTCATAGCATGAATCAAAACCTAAAATTCATAATTCAAATACAAGGTAGAGTTAAGAGTCAAGTCTTTAGAGTTCTTTAGAATATTTTGAGAAAGTCCCTTGGTGTCTTTTTGATGAGTCTTCTACAATTTCTAATAACTTATTTCAAGACTGGAGTAAGTGAGTATGAGAATGAGGAGAATGTAATCATGAGTCTACATTATCATCGATATCCTTCATATCATGATTCATAAGTCTTGAATTCATAATTTAAATTCAAGAAAGAGTTAAGAGAACAATTCAAGAAAGCCCTTGAGTTAAATCGTGAAATTTTTGAGATCAACTTTCTATTTGAGATAAGTTTTGAGGAAGTAAGTGTGAGAATGAGAAGAGTCATGTACATGAGTTCCATATTGTTATGTAGACCCTTGAGTCGAGTCCTTCATACCCATAAATTACGCATGAACTCCAAAAGTTGAGTATCTTTGAGAATAGTTGTATCTTCAAGTTCTAAGTCTTGAGTATTGAGTTCCTAACCCATTTGAGGTTATATTCCTAGTCATGAGACTCTGTTACCCATGAAGGTTCTTGAGTTAAGTTGTTCATGCCCATAATTCTGCATGAATCCTATGAGTCGAGCATTCTGCAGATGAGTAGTATCATTGAGTTCTTAAGTTTTGGAATTGTTGAATTTTGATTATTGAGTTCTATGTATGGTTATTGAAAACCTTGAATTGAGTCATGCACACCCATAATTCGGCATGAATATTATTTTTTAAGGTCTTGTACAATCATTTAAACTTTTTTTAAGACTTGAGCACTTGAGTTGACAAAGAGTAGAGATGAGTTAATTTTTTCCAAAATGAGTATATGGGAACTAAGTATTCCCAAGAGTAAATGTTTTCACATTTAAAAGTGGAGGAAACTAAGATTTCCAAAAGTGTTTTGCGAAGTTTGAGTTTCATCTTTAGAAGAGAAAGATTTTTGAGTAATAATCTCAAAACACAGAAAGAGTTATGTTTAGAACCATATGAGCTAGTTATATTTTGGGATTTGTATTGAGCACATATATGGGGGAGAGTTCAGACAAGTCACCCCCCCATAAACCATGTAGCCAACGTGGGTAGAAATGGTCATACTTTTTAGATGATTCCTTAATGCGTTTTAGCATAGACTAGTGGATCCACTTAGTAGTAGGTTCTATACCTTGGCAAATTATAGGACAGTTCTGGCAGCGTGGGCTAGACGATGTATCATCACATAGCTTATAGTGATGGTTGTCGATTAGAGAATCTCCCACAGAGTTATATTGTATTTTTATATACAAACTGAGTTATTATTGTATTCTTTAATACATTGAGTTGTTAGCTACTATTTTAAAAGCTTTCCATATATTTTATCTTTTATTGTTGCTCTATCCAGAGTTGAGTATCCAGATTTGAGTCTGTATAAATTGAGTTGAGCCCTATTTTCTCCAAGTCGAGTTGAACTATGTTTCACAGAGTTGAGTCTATTATTACTAAGTTGAACTATGTTTCTTGAGTTAAGTTGAGTTGAGTTGAATGAGTTGAGAAGAGGTAAGTATGTTTCTTTTCCATAAGTTCAAGATTATGTTATTGCTTTAGAATTCCACTTATATGCTCTTATATTCCATGTACTGAGCCATTTGTCCTGCATCATTTCATGATCTAGATACAGGTATTCACAATCATCAACAGACGGTTCGTTGAAGTCATGTGATATTCCAGTCAGCTATGGTGAGCCTTCTTATATTCCGGAGGACTTAACCTTTATATTACAGTTAGTAGTTTTGAGATATCGTAGGTATTGTCCCGATATCCTTCTGTATTAGTAGAGGCTTCATAGATAGATAGAGTTGAGGATTTTCTGTATTTACTTTTAATTTGAGTATTCTACAGACTTTTAAAACGGTAGAGTATTTGAGTTTATTGAAATTAATTCAGTTTTAAGCTTTTGTATGCTTGAGTTAGTATTCCTCTTGTAACCATCCAAGATAAGGGTTCTCGTGGAGAAAAAGAATGGTTCTCAAGTGTTGGACACGTCTAGGGTGTAGCTCGGGTCGTGACAACTATGAGCCTAGAAATGATACAATGTTTCGCCCACATTGCAAGGTCCATATTATACCTTACTAGGGTATGAGATGATATTGTGACTATGGTTCCGTCTAATAGGCCTTCTCAGAGGCAGTTAGGAGTCGTATGAAGAATCAATGTTTTCCTATCCCACTTTTCAAAATATTAGACATACTTTTTATTTTACTCAAGTACTTTTCAAAACATTAGAAATATTTGCATTCTTAAAACAAGCACTCATGAACTTATATTTCAAGCCGATTAATCAACATAGGTACATGCATACATGTATATATATATATATATATATAATAACATTTGAAGCTCTTATGTTTTTATGAAAATAGAGCCTTTGAACTTCCTCTTATATTACGTTAATTTAGAATGTAAATGAAGACATGTGAGTAGAATATGTAGGATCTCTCAAGGATTAATGAAGATTTTAAGAGTTAATATCAATAAGAGAGCGAAGAAACGATTCAAAGGAACACATATGAGACAAAGAACATAGAAAAAATATGCTAGGTGACCCTGACGCATCATTGGCGCGTCGTGCCATCCCCAAGATTACTGAGAGTACTTTGAGGCGCACTATAGGTGAAGGGCGCCAGCCCTCTTGGCGCATTAGTGGCGCATTTCCCCACCCGAACTCAAAAATCCAACGAATTTTCTTGTTCAATTTCGGGTCCTAAATCATCTAGAATTTATTGGTTTCTTCCGAACACTCTTTGATTCATAAACCCAACACAAATTCAATGAAACCTTGCTTAAATTCTATCAAGAAATACCACTCATTCACAATATCCTCACGTCAAGAACTCAAAACCTCTATTGTTAAAGAATGGGCTAAAACTCAAGAACTCTTCAAGAATCTTTACATAAATGATTTCATGGACAAATAATGAAATAAGTACATGATTGGCATGCGGAGAAACAAATCAAACACTATGTAAAACCTCACATACTTTGAAAGAACGGGTGAAATCTTCAACCTTTGAATGAATGCTTGAAAACCATCTTTTATTCTTCTTGAAACTTCGCCCTAGAATTCTAAGTGTTTGGGGTAAGGAAAAGATCAAAATACCCTTTCCTTAAAAAGATGAAAAGCCTTCACCAGAGTGATTTCACTCAAACAACCATAACTTTTTTCGGAGCTCGGAATTTAGAAAACTTGACGGCGTTGGAAAAAGGACACAAAAACCTTCGATTTGATACCTCATGGGCCACCTAACTCCTTATGTGCTAAAATATATAATTGTTTGAAGTTGACCCAAAACTAAAACTTGATGGTAGTCTGAGGTGTTACACGATGTCTTATCCTTTTGGTGCGATCAAACTTGAATTCATCGTCTTCCTCTCAATCAATGACATAAAATATAGTCCAAAATAAAATAAAACTTACCCTTGATCCTTTAAAATATCATCACTTGTTATTAATAGAAAAATTAGTTTATTCATAATGACACATCAATAGATCATATATAATTTATTTCTTTTGCAAAACAAAGTAAACTTAGTCTTTCACAGGTGGCTCTGAATACCATTTTTCAACTGATTCACTTATTGAAAGACCAACAAATTAATTCTCACTATTAACTTCATTTTTTGCTAGCTAAGAAAATTTCTCTCTTCAATTGTAATTTGAAGATACAGTAGCTAGAGGTAAACACTAATCATCAAAATAAATAAAATGATACCTCAAAATCTAAATATTCAATAAACACTTGATAAATAGATAAAGTCTTCAAGTTTAATTATTTCAATGGCATGTAGATTATATGTTAGCATATATTTTATGGATTTCTAAAATTATTGTAATCTTTTTGTAGATACATACAAATCAGAATTAATGTAATTATTATTATGAAGGAAGCTTACCATAAAAAAATATATCATTAGCTTACTATTGACAGTTTTTTTAATTGCCAACCTAAAGGACATATCATTGTCTCTTCAAGAATCCTTCATGACAGAAAAATGTTTTTGATGATTTCAAAAGAAAATAAAATACTCCTCAAATATTAGTTTGCTTTCCTTTTTAAATTACCTATAAGATAAGTTATGTTAGAACATATAACATACTATAATAATTGAAGAAGTAAATGATTAGCTAGTGAAAGATAAACAAGTGTAAAAAAATCAATCATGTTGATCAAAGTTAATGTAGGTCAACATAAGAAATTTTAATACCTTTTGTTTTTTTATTGTGATATGCATTCCTTAAATTAACTATATCTCATTTAAAAGAATTTATGTATAACTAGGTAATAACCACAACAAAGTATCAACCAAATTAAAAATTTATGTTATGCACTATTAGTCTTATAACGATTTTAGTGAGCTCAATTTTTTCCAACAAGGTTATCAATCAAGTATCCACTAATTATCCTGCCTATATTTAGCTCAAAAATACATTATTATATTAACAATAATTACATTGGACACATCAAATTTAGACTATAGTATAAGAAGACTTATATAGAAAAATAGAATATACTCTATACTATTTATGTTTGAGCTATTGCACTACCGGAGATGTTCGAAGATGAAGAGACTCGTACTGATAAGGTGTTACGAAATAAAGCATGTGTATTATAATAAAATGACAAGAACAAAAAGAGAAAGAGAGAGACACAAAGTAATAGTAGTAGAATTTCTCTATTAATTAATGTTTTTCTATTCACTTACTCTTGCCTTATTTCTTACTCTGACAAGAAGATATATATGTATAGATATATTTATATGTATGTAGACACTTTAGAACGAACTATAATACATGGATATCTATTTGTCATGTAAATAATTGGCCACCAAGTATAATATATGGATGGTTAGATTACAATACATTGTATGTTGTCTTTATATCTATCTTACAAATAATGATAGTGTGTACATATATGTTACCACAAAATATATGTATGTGGACATCCATTTTACAACAATTTATACTTTATACTACCATATTTATATTTTTAATGACTTTTCCTAAAACTAGTTCTAGGACGTGTATTGCACGTTTATCCCGAAATACTTGTATAGATTTTGTATTGAAAAGGACTTGTTTTTATTCATATTGGGATATGGAAGATTGACGTGATAGGAAACAAGTAGTTCAGTGGTGGGTAGATCATGCAAGATATCCATAAGTGACTGTTGTAAGTCTTCATTGCCATTCTCATACCCTTTGAAACCACATGGGCCATGAATGTTGGGTTTTTAACTACAATCATTACTTCTTGATTCTCCATGAGTACATTGAATATCAAGGAGTAACCTTGCAGACTCATTACCAACCAAGATGTCAATGTTGTGGTGGGGATCAAAGGGCAGATGTGTAAATGGTAGTTGCCCCTACAATTTGGCCGTTTACTAGAGAGAAAAGGAAGGGATATTTCCGGTTCATCATGCGAAATTTGATTTGTGAACTAGTTCTTAGGGGGAGTGATTTGCTTCTCATTTGTTGATATTGCACTGAAAGTCTGGGTATTTATGAAAGTTAGGCAATGACTCATTATTTAATACATCTTGAATTATATCATCGTATCCCAAGTAACATCAAAATCATTTAATAACTTGACCCGTTTTGATTCACTCATTTAATACCCCATACAACAACTATTAAAATCTCAACAAAATTTGAACCCATAAATTTAATAATACTTAAATATAATGTTAATAATAAAAATATAAACTCATTAAATTTTGAAACAACTTCTACTTTCGGTAAAATTTTGAAACAACTTCTATATATATATATGAGTAGTTTGAAAGAAACGTGCAACGCACATTCCCAGAACTAGTTTCAGAAGAAGTCATAAAAAAATGAAAATATGATAGTGTAAAGTACAAGTATCATTACAACAATAATAAAAAAATGTTTTACAACAAAAATATTGTTTAAGTAACAAAAAACTAATTTAATCACGGGTGTACACTTTTTTGTCGGAGACTTATGTATTTATACCTAGGGTGACATTCCAAATTCTAGGGTGTATGTCCTATGGATCTATACCTTTTTATTTTTAAATAGGTATTACACACATAAACTATTAGAACAAGTACTCCAAAGTTATATTAATGAGATGTACAAATTTGTCCGAAAGTAGAAGTCGTTTCAAAATTTAATGTGTTTATATATTTATTATTAGCATTAAATTTAAGTATTATTAAAGCTATGAGTTCAAATAGAATTTTTTGAGATTTTAGTAGTTGTTATATGGGGTATTAAATAGGAGAATCAAAATGGATTAAGTTAATAAATGAACTATTCATTTACTCACTCAGATGTTACTTGGGGAAATGATGAATTGATTCAAGATGGGCTAAATAATGAGTCATAGTCCAACTTCCTATAAAACACACACTTCCACTGCACTCTCAACAAAGGAGAAGCAAATAACTACCCCTAAGCACTAGTTCACAAATTCGTTCTCGCAAGATGAACCAAAACTCTAACTTCCCTCTCTACTTTGTAAACACCATAACAGTACGGGCAACTACCATTTACATATTTACCCCTCTAATCCCCTCTACTGCTCTAACATCCTGGTTGGAAATGAGTCTACAAGGTTACTCCTCGATCTTTAATGTACTCCTCGAGAATCAAGAAGTAATAATTGTAGTTCAACAGATCCTCTTTCCAATGGAGACCCAACCCTTTCATCTTGTTTTTAAAACCTATAGAACATGGACCCACTTTTTAATCACTAGATGATGTAGGGTCTAGCTTAAGGATCTCCTTTCTTCCCACCTATAACTCCATCATGATCAGTGGGTAGCACAAGAGCCACCTAGATACTGAAAAACATAGAGACCACATCCTAACTACCTCTTCTTTTAAACTTAGTTCCATAACATATTGATTTAGTTTTATCTATTAAAGTTGTTGTTTGAGAATTTGTCCAATGATCTAAGTATTCCAACACAGGCACATGAGGTTCCAAGTAATTTCCTGGAGGTTCCAAGCACAGGCAAGAGAATAATCAATTTGGATAAGAAAAATACTCCAAGTATGAGAGTTAGATAGACCAATGTTACAAGTTACTAAAAGTTTCAGGCACAATTTTACAATGTTCATGGTGAATGTCACAAAAACATAGATTAAAATTGTCTACTACAGTACTTTCTATAGTCTGAAGTAATTTTTATTGGTTAATATATCATGCACCCGGTGTGTAACACCCCGTAGTTTTGTAGCCAACTAGGGCTAAGCATGAGGGTGACAAGCCAAGACAAGGGGAAAGAGCCAAGGGAAAAGGGCAAGGGCCAAGACTGCCCAAGGCACTGTCCATCACCACGACAACCTTCAAGGCTCGTGGTGGCCATTACGCCCTGTGGTGCCACCCGTGGTTGTGAGGCAGTAGTTCACCAAGGCTGCCTCAAGTTGGGCTCACCTTCACGAGCCACTTCACGACCAGTAGTGAAGACCACGGCTCGTGGGAAGGCTCGTGGTGATGCCTTCAACTCATAGAGGCCAAGACAAGGTGGCCTAGCCACTGGACCAAGGACCACGACCAGTGGTAAGGACAACGGCTCGTGGAGCCTGGCACTAGGCTTCCCAAGTGGGGGCTTTTTGGGAAATTCCAATTCAAGTTAGATTAAAGTGAGGTCGTTTTGCCTAGTACATCTATATAAGATATTTTAACCCTTTAAACTCACCATTAAAGTCATTATTTCCCAAGACTCAAATTAAATATCCAAAAGCTCTCCTCTCAAATATTTCTCTCTCTAGAAACTAAAAGAAGAAGAAGAAAGTTCAAGCTAGAATCAAGGTCAATGCTCAATTCTTCCATTGAAGCTTAGCATTGGGATTTGTTGTTAAGGTATGGTAGTTTCCATCCATGGATAGCTTTCATCCATGGAGTCCTCTCAAAATCTAATTTCGAAATATAGAAATCCTCAATTGTTAAGGTTTGATTCAAAAGTCAAGATTCCTTTCAAATATGATTCTAATGGTTGAATTATGTTATATGAAGAATTAATTGATGATTTCCTATGGTTTTATGATGTATCCCCAAAAACCCATGAAATTCCAGTGTTTCTCAATTTGGATATTATGATGTGGGTCTTTGTTGGTGAAAGAGGAATGTTATGAAATTATGCTTACAGTGATTGAATCACATGAATTATAGTGAAATCCATATCTAATGCTGGAATTATAGATTTGTTGATTGAAAGTGAACTTTGAACCTTGAAAAGGCAAAGTATGAGATTATGCATGTTTCTATGAAATCTATGTAAATACTTTAAGAACACTTTGAGAGTGAAGTGTCAATGATTATGATAGTGTTGTTGTGTTGATTGAAAGACTATTCTCATGAACACATTATGAACATCATGTTAAAGGTTTCCTCACATAATGAAGATTCTAAGGTTGCAAGTTTTTTCTCACCTAATTCAATTAAAATTTCAAGGGCCATTGTAAATAGATCATGGATGGTGATAGTTGCTAACGCATGGTCTAAAGAGTTAAAGTAATGATCTACCTTGAATAGGTAGGCAAACGGCACCCTTTCATGAGTATCTAAGAAGAGTTATCCTAATGATCTAACTTGAATCGCTACGCCAAGGGCAACCCTTTCATGAGTAATAATGTTAATAAAGAATTAACTACTCCGTGGGAATTCAATGCTTAGCACCGAGTGGATATTGAATGAGATGGAAGCTCTCCCGTAGTAAGGTCGGGTTTCTAGAAGCAATCTCTTGAGACGGAAGCTCCTCCATAGAAAGGTAGGATTTCTATTAGCAATCTCCTTATCCCATAAACTATGTGACCCCGTAGGATATTTAGCTAGTGGATCCACCTATGCTACAAACAATAGTTCTACCATAGGCAAGAAGGAAAACCCTTTTCGATGTGGGTAACACCGGGTGATCATGTATTAGCTAACATGGTATCATATAGGTTAAGGCCTATTCCCACAAAAACAACAAGAACGTGAATAATGAACTATGGTTACTTCAAGAAGCTTTGTTTATCAGTTCAGAGGCTTAAATGATGATGATGACTTAAATTGCTTATGTTTTATGACTTATGGGTTTCTAACCTCTTATGCATGTTTAACTTGGTAAATTGCACGTTTTCAAATGAAATATCCCTTTTTCATGTTTTAAATGTTTTTGTGCATGGCTATCATTCTTAGTGAATTTTTGTACTAACGCCTACATTGCCTACATTTTCCCTAAGTATAGGGTCTGGTTCTCGAGGTGATCAATCTTGTGGCTAGAGCTTGGACTTGAGTATCTTCTGAGCTTAGTGAGTCCTCATGGTTCGAGGATGGCTTTTTCCTATGTTGTAGTTCCTTTCATGTACTTTCCCTTTTCAGATATGTTGTATCGGCTAGGCCCTATTTCATTCAAAGATTGTAATAAATGGCTACGTTGAGATCAAGTGTCTAGACTTCTGCTTTCCTTTATGAAAATTTTAGACTTGTATTGTGTTTTACTCTTATTGTTCTATTGCTTATGTTATGATAAATAAATGGCTTGTATGGAGTCCTTCGGGGTTCTATACGCCATGTTACATCTAGGGGTACCCCTAAGTCGTGATACAGTGAGAGCTTTGACGTGTATCATGTGGTATAAAACCAGGACTAAGAATCTATAAGTAGATTCATGTTTTTCTCTAAAAATATTATTTTCACCAACTCTTTGTAAGGTATCGACATTGATTTCAAGATTATCTTCTGTTAATGGGGTTAACGGTACAAGTTCATTCCAATAATGAACAAAACAATAAAAGCGTTATTGTTTCGACATACCTATTTCTGGAGATAAATGACAGAGCTAAATGATGATTCAACAGTATCTCTCACAAACTCCACAATAGGCCTCGTAAAAATAAATAAGTCAGTAAACAATGATTAGATTTAATGGAGAGTGATGTAATTAATCCCTTGATGGGATTCAATCCATCTGAAATTAAATTTGGGTAAGTGATAACTGATCTTACCTAAGGTTGAAAAGATGCAGGTCAATTCAAATTAACAACTCATTTCAATAGATCTACAACTCAAAAATCTTCATCAACTCCCGAATTCAGCAATAATAGATCAAATTGGGTTAAAAATTCATTGATGATAAATCAAAATGACAATCACAGTTTCACGATGTTGAGCTACTGAAGGTGTAGGAGTTTCCAAATCCAAGACCTCGACATCTTTGTTGATACTCGATACAGTCTCAAAGAGAAGAAGACATTTCCAGTTTCTTTTTTTTCCCAATTTCCACTTTCCTCTTTTCATTTGTGTCTTTGTCGTTTACTTTAGATCTTTTGTTTTATTCCTTTTAGGGTTTTCACTTTCTTATTTTTTCTCTGAATTGGGCTCAATGGACCTTATAATGTATAGTACTTGTTTTATTATAATAATATTTTACCCAATGGGTCTTTAATTTTCAAAAAAAATTCAAACAAGGTTATCTTATTTTATGAAGTTCTTAATTAGTTCATTTTTTTCATTTTTTTTCTTGTTTTTATATCAAGATCACGTAAAAATAGTTTTCGACATTCTATTTAATTTTTTTAAAAAAATTAATAAATAAAAATAAAAATGGTTTCATTAGTAAAAAGAAAGTGGTGGCTAACTTGTGAAAATTCTCAAAAGATGTTTTTCACATTTCTTCGACGTTTCATTAGAAAGATTCAAACAATTTTATTTCTAAAATATCATATACAATGTTGCTTCCGAATCGGACACGCAAGTAATATAGTGGCTCTAAAAGAGCAGGATTATCGAACCAAATCACTTGTCGATTAACTATTTTAGTAAAGTATACTAGTTTAATTAATTATTCAAGCGTGAAAAAAGAGTTTAATTTATATTTGAATATTAAGAATGCAAAAATAAAATAATAAAGTTACTTACAATGATTGAGGCAATTCCAGGGCTGCATCATACTTAAGGTATCATGTATAACTTCTCATGCATGAATTAACTACGGTTATCAATTACTGATTTGCATGGTTGATTTTATTATCATGATCTGTCGGCCTCCAACCGCCTACTCTAATTGACTGTCTAACTACATCATTGAGCAGGGATAGATATAACCCACTTGGCCAGTATTTATATTTCATCTAGTTTTATAACAAAGCTCAGTATTCGTTCAGGTATCAATCTTCAACATAGACCTGAATAAGTGATATGCAAGACAGATCAAGCTTTTTGTATTCTTTGGTCTATCTACCTCTCGGTCTCTCAAGTTCAAGAATAGACAATATATTTGTCTCTATGGTGATCAAGCATGAAATACTAAAACAAGAAGACAAAAATAATTTAAGCGATAACCAACATTAATTCAAAATAATTGACGTTCAACAATTACCTGTTGCTACAACCTCAGAACAAGGCTCCTTAACTACCAATGTCTAAGAAAAGTAGAAAAAGAAAAGAACCCTAGAAAGTATTGATAACATTGTCTATGATTTTCTTGCCCTTGAAAAAGATGTTTTCTCCCACAAAATATCCCTAGGGCCCTATTTATAGAGTTTAGGGAAAATAATTCTACTTCTAATCCAATTAGGAATACTAAATCAACTAAAATTCGCCGGAGAATTCGGGATTTGCCTGGGGCAGTGCGCCACTATTGTGTCAGGACTTTTGGGGAAGCGCACCATCAGTGCGCCTAAACTTGGCTGCAGTAGTTTAGACACTGGTGCGGCGCGCGAAGGCTTCTCCAGGTGTGTTATTTCTTCGCGCTCATTTCCCTTTGCTCCTTTCGCCTCCTATTTAGCTCATATTCCTTTAGGAGCCCCTGCATATACTGATTATGTAGGTTAGTGCACATTCACTACAATACTCAATCAAATCACAATAATTATCATAAAAAATATCCTCCAAAAATAAGGCACGTGCGAGTAAATCGTAGTAAATGGGCATATAAATACGCCCAAGGTCAAAGAGCATATAAAGTGTTTAAGTGTAAGTACTTGTTTAAATTAAAACTGTCTTAGATTCAAATCCTTTCAAAACAATTTTTTTAAGGATCGAAAAAGGTCAAATATACCTCTGTACTATTAAAATTAGTTTAAATATATCCTTCGTTGTACTTTGAGTTCAAATATATCCTTTCTATTATACATTGTATTCAAATAAACCTCTCTCATTATACTTTGACACAAATTTATCCATAATTTTAACAAGGATGTGTATAAACACCAAATAATTTATTCCCATTTTTTAATACTAAATTCTTTTACAAATCTATCCATTTGACCTGGCTCTTTTTTTTCACGTTCTTCATCTCTCCTGGCCCAAATTTAAATTTTGATAATATCACCAAAAAAATTAAATTCGCCAGAATCCTCGCACCATTTTCCCTTTTCTCAAACAAGCTACCTATCTTAGGAACACAATCGATTGATTTAAACAAAAAAGGGTTTCCTGAAAATTTAAAGTGAATTGAAGGGGTGGGGGAATGAATCCAAAATTATATACTACTAGTATCGAATAAGAATATGAAAAAAGGATCAAGAGAAAATGATCAAAATTGTCCTTTATCTTTGAGTTAAGAGTCAAAGTAATCCTTATCTTTTTACATGGAGCACTAATAGTTCTTCATGTTTCAAAAATTGTGGACTTTTGGTATTCTCTCAATCGTCCGTCTAATTATTAACGATGACATTTGTGCCCATGTGAGAAAGCCTAATATCTTATATACCGTATCACTGATTTCACCATTGCTAACCAAATCTTCTCCAACTCTAATTTCATAACTTTGATTCTCATATTAGACATACATAATAAAAATAAAAAGATTCGTAATTGGATAAGTAAGACTCATTCAGTTGCATCTTGTTGCTTTTAAAGAATCTTTTCCTTTCCTCTTTGTTTTTTGTTCATCTCCTTTCAATGAAAGTCTTCGGCAAAAGTAAGATTATTTGTTTCTTTGAATGCAAACCAATTTTCATCGTCATCAAAACTTCAAGTTTAAACTATATTGTGCTATTGTTTTTCATTTATGTTTTTGGTGTAGTTTTTGTGGAAATTTTGTTCTGTTTTTTTGTTCAATTCTAGTGTTGTTTTAGTGTTATTTTGGTGAAACTCCGGAGATTGTTTTGGTGTGTTCTGGTACAATTTAGGTCTTGATTTGGTACTTTTCTACTGCTCTTTTGGTGTAGTTTCAGTGCAGCGAATCTGGTTGTGCTGCTGTTTTGGCATAATTCTTATACTACTTTGCGGCTTTTCTAGTGCAATTTTAGTGCTTCTTCATGGATTTTTTGTACTTCTCTACTATTGTATTGGTGCAGTTCTACTATCGTTTTAGTGTGAATCTAGTGTGCAACTGTTTTGTGAAATTCCCATGTTATTTTTTTTCACAAAAAACACCGTTAAAAATTAGACGGATGTTTGAGGGAATGCCAAAAGTGCACCAATTGTTAAAACATTAATAAGGACTATAAGTGGTCCATATTAAAAGACAAGAATTACTCCGACTCTTAACTCAAACATAAAAGACCATTTAGATCCTTTTCTCAAAAGATCAATCACAAATTCATAAATTTGATAAAAAAATTGATTTGTAGTTACTTAATTTTGAAATGGAGCAATATTTTCAATGAACTCCATATTTCCGATGAAATCATCAAAAATCAGATTTGGATCTTGTAAGAAAAACATGAAAACAATAGAAAAACAATCATGTCGTGTTAAACTTGTTGGGTTAAATCTGCATTTAGAATTGAAGATGAATCATTTTATTTTGAGCTTAAAATTGTTCGTCCATTAAAATTAAGAGTAAATTTGAGTTATAGTATAATGAGAAAGGTATATTTGAACCCAAAGTATAACATAAGAGATATATTTAGACCAAAAGTATAACTACAGATATATTTAAACTATTTCTAATAGTACATGAGTATATTTGACACTTTTCCATTTTAACATTAGTAATATATAAATATTTCTAAAAATTAACCCTTAAACTATGTTATCCATAAATTCGGTATGAAATCCGTTGGTAACCCAATTTACGGAATTTATAACGTGTTTAAAACCTTTTAAAAATTCACTAGAACTCTTACCTTTTTTCTGATTTTAAAACAAAAGGTTTCTTAAACACCTTTTTGAAATATGATTTTAAAATTTCTCTAAAATTAAGTGGTGATTCTTTTATTTTATTTTTTATACATATTTGCCAAGTTATGAAGTTTTGATTAAGTTCAAATTTCATCATAACAAAATGGCAACTCTGATGGAGATTAATTTAGGTTCTAACTAAAAGGATTTTTTCTAACTTTTGTGGCTAACTCTTATTTGTTTGTATCTATAGTTATTTTCTTAAATTTTCATTTATTATATATCCTTCATTGCATTCATAGCATATTTCAGCTAAATGTAATCAATTTTATTTATCTTAAATGATGGTTTAGCAATTTTGCAGTAATTTTTATATACAACCATTTTTTTGGAATATGTGATAATTTATTGTTTCATTACGCGTTAACTATTTATCATAGTTTGAACCCAAAATGTCCGCTTGGGCCCCAATCTTTCAAAAGCCACTCTGAGATACCTAAGGTAGAGCTAAAACCAAATCTCTCTTTAAGAGCATTAACTTAAGATTATTACCCAATACCCAAGACATATTTGGCCCATTAGAAGCTCAATTTGTCTCTATTTGGCCCACAACCAATAAAAAAACAATCATAATTTATGGATGAATTGAAGGAAGTCCACCTTGTGTCTATTTGACCCCTGACCAACAGAAAGAAAATTCTAATTTAGGTTTAAAAAGTACACAACAACAACAAAAAAAAAAACCAAAAAGTTGGTAGTTCCCAACTTATGACTTTTAGGTTTTTCCTTATAAGCCACTTTAAAACACCAATCCTAAAACCTATGAACTCTAGTACGTCAATTCAACCACTGACTCTAAATATTTACTTATCATTTTTCAAGAAGATACACTATATTGTTGTTACAAGCCTCTTGTGCACATCTTAACCATCCCTAAAATTTTTTATTACTCTATAATAATTATATTACAGACTTAAAGAAACAATCCTAAACACAAGTTCTAGGTTGTTTTCGTCGTCCTTATTCTTCTTCACATTTGTTAAAGATTCAGTTAAGAGCGATCAACATATACGTTGTCGTTTATTGATATATACCATCCATTCAGTGATCAACATATATTTGTTCAAGATTCAGTTAAGAGCGATCAACATATATTTTTCGTGATGCAAGTTCTAGTACCAACTACCAATGGTGATCATTCGTGCCATCTTTTGAAGCATCACATATCATAAATGAGGGTGAGCACTTGGTGTCCTAGAACTGTTTATTTCCTTTAGTTCATATGATACCTATTCATTCTTCTTTGAGAAGGCTTGTTATGGTCCACTTGTGGGACATATATTTTTTCATATTAGACAGCTCTATACGCGTGACTTAAACGTTCTGGGAGGGTTTCTATTGTATATAATTTTTTGTTTGTTTTTCTTCTATATCTTTCTTATTGTTGGTGTTATTTCTGTTTAGTTCTACTGTTGTACTCATTACTTTTTACTCTGGTATGTGTTCGCATACCTACTGGTGGGTTATAGTAGGTTCTATCATGACCTAGGAATTCATGTCATGACAAGTTGGTATCAAATTCCCAGGTTCACTATCTCAATTGTACAGAGCTAATACCTACTAGAGTCTTATGGATAAGTATGGAGACATTCATTTCCTATCTTTGTGAGGCTACAATGTGTCTTTAGGAATTTTTCTCTTTTGAATCATTTTCATGCAACATGTGTGTTATTGGTTTTTTTATATCGCACTTGTTTCATTCTTTTTGTTGGATAGCTCGTACGCGCTACACGGCGGTTCGGGGTAAGGGTAGACCTCCTTTGCCTTGAAAGGGTGCAGCACCACCCCTTGATAGAGAGTGGGGTTCACAGGCCACAGTGGACCCTCCAACAACCCATGTCCTAGAGAAGCCTGTGTGGTCGGGACCAGCTTAGCCAACACTCAGACAAGCTATGGCTTCATATCTCCAGGAAGCCAATGCTCAACTTCTAACTGTGCTAGGGGGCATGCAGTAGGACCCACCTACAACTTTAGTACTAGCACTAGGTCATCATGATTAGCCTACAGCAGAGGCACTTTGGGCCCAGGTACCACCTGGGGGATGTCAAGCTCATGTTTACAGCTGGAGCTATGCTGCTAGAGGAGAAAAACATGTTCGGAGTGTTCTTGAGGCTTTCACCTCTAAGGTTTTCTGAGGATATGGGTGAGGATGCTAATGAGTTTCAAAATATTTGTCGGGAGCGGATTCATTCTTTTGGTCTAGTGGAGTCGAGAGGAGCCGACTTCATTGCGTATTAGTTTGATGGGCCAACCAGCCAGTTGTTGCATACCTTCATTGAGACCAGACCCGTTGGGTCTCTTCGGTTACTTGGACCAACTTTTTTGAAGCCTTCTTGGAAGGTTTGTCCCTCACAGCGTCAGAGATTATCTCTCAGATAAGTTCTCCGGGTTGGAGAAGTGTTTTATGACCATGTTTGTGTAGGAGGTGAGGTTTCACGAGCTCTCCCATGAAGGTAGTACGATTCTACCCACTGAAGATGAGAGTGTTTGGTATTTTTTCGTAGGTTGATACTTCAACTGCGCATTAGGACTCCGAATATGATATCCGTGGGCCATTTTTTCTGTATGTTATGGAGCATGCCCGCACTATTGAGCAGCTCTATCGTAAGGCCTAAGGGGGCATTAATAAGAGATCTATATATGAGGGTAGCTACAACAGGTCCTGGTCCAGGTCCAAGAATACTTATGATTAGACTCAACAGCGCTTTCAGCGTGGTCTGCTAGTCGGCATGTTCATGCCTCATTACAGTCTTTAAAGGGTGATCGATATAGCTGGAGTGAGGTTGGCTCAAGTCAAAATCATAGGTCCAATCTTGTTCTTCAGGTCATGGTGGTCGTTCTTCTCGGAGCAGATCATCTCCGGGTTATTTTAACTGTGGTGAGTTGGAATACTGACAGAGATTGCCATTCGCATAGACGGATTGCTCCATCTCCAACAGAATTTACACCAGCTCTAGTATCTCAAGCAGTACTACTCCATCTAGGGGTCTAGGTCAGGGCCACGACCATCGAAGTGGACAATAGGGTACTCAGGGTACACAACAGGGCACCTGAGGAGGTAGGTCAAGTGGTAGGACTAATGGCCAAGGTAGAGGCAGACATGACCATTTCTATGCAGCTCTAGCGAGGGTGGAGATAGAGGCATGAGATGATATGATCATATGTACCATTCTTTGATGCCATATGCATACCTCAGCTTTATTTGATTTAGGCTCTAACTATTCTTATGTGTCTGTGTATTATGTTTTTATAATGGGTATGAGTTCTGAGCCTATGATATTTCTGTTATGTCTGTTGACCCCTGTGGGTTATATTTACTTGTGGATAAGGTGTTTCGATCTTTATGTGTTACTATGTAGGTGTGTGACACCCAAACTGAACTTATATTGCTAGATATTCTTGATTTAGATGTAATTCAGGGCATGGACTAATTATTCCCCCACCGTGTGGTTTTAGATTACATATTTTTGACTATTACCTTAGCCATGCCATGTATTCCCTCGGTGGTGTGTCAGGGCTCCAATAGTAGCACACCGGTTGGAGTTATCTCTTTTATTTGGCCTTAGATAATAGTGGCTAGCGGGTGGTTCTCCTATTGTCCTATGTGCGGGATCGGAGTAGGGAGGTCCCTCCAATTGAGTCATTTTCAATTGCCCATGATTTTGTTGATGTATTTCCTACTGACCTACATAGCATACCCCTAGAGTGTGATATTGACTTCCCTATTAAGCTGGAGTCGGCTACTCGATCTATTTTTATTCTGTCATATCATATGGCTCTTGTAGCGCTCAAGGTGCTCAGTGTGTAGTTTCGAGATCTCTTGGAGGTATGATTCAAAAGATTAACATTCCTACATGGAAGTGGGATGTTATAAACATGGACTTCATGACGGGCTTACCTTGTACTCGCAGACAACATGTCTCCATTTGGTTGATAGTGGACAGAGTGTAACGACCAACTTTTGTCGTTATAGAAAAGTCAACGGGGAAAATTTTAGGTCAGAAAACTTTTTGGTAGTAACTTGAAATTTCCCAACCTAGTCCAGATTTTGATGAAATCGGAGTCAGTGAGGTCTAGGGAAATCTGGTAACAAATGGGAGATCTAATTATGAATTTGATTACATGATTACATAACTAATACATTATGAAATCCATATGACTTTACAGAATTTAATTCGGGCAAGTAGAACTCCCGAAATTGATCTTAGCGTGAAAGGGTAGTTTCTAAGTGTCATGGGATGAAGGTCTGTTGTGAAATGGATTTGGAATTCTTAAATTTGATCATTGTTTCCGTGCAAGCCTCTAATATGGGATTTTCCCACCAGGGTGGGGACGCTGTAACGGGAGTAGGACCGTTGTGGCAGGGCCAGTCGCGAATAAGTCAGAAATAAACCCCAAAATCATTATCTTCTGGACGTTTCATTTTTGAGAGCTAGGAGACGACCTTAAACAATTTCTTGACCATTTTTCACCATTCTTGAGGCTAAATGTAAAGTTTTTACTCCCCAAATCTATTTTTCGATCCGTTTGGGAAAGGATTTTGGAGTTGTTTTGATGATGGGAAAAGCCCTAATTTGGATATTGGGATCATGGGTTTGATCTAGGGTTGTTAGTTTTTATTTTAATCCGGGTAATTAGGCATCATATATTGATTCCTGTGTTATATTGATTGTTTGTAGACCAAGAATAAGCGGAAAGAATCCGGAAAGGGAAGGATCAAGTTTCTTAGGGGATTCACGATTTGTTCCAGGTAGGTGATGGTTGTGATTTCATTTGGTGTGATATGTATTTGTAATTACTTCATCATGATGCATGTATGCATGCGAATGTTGCACTATTGATCACACTAATTGTAAATGAGGATGAATGAATAATTATATGCCATGAATCATGGCTTGATTGTATGATTATGAGAATGTACAGTGTGATTGTGATTGTGGATTGGTGAATTGATAGGGTGTTATGTTCCGACACACCTACTGGGATCGATTGCCATGTACCGACATAAACATTGGAATGGGTGTCACGATTCGACACACTAACTTGGAACGAGTACCACGTATCGGTACACTAATAGTTTGGGTATGGGTTCCATGAGAGGACCATTGACTTGACATAACTGTATATCTGGAGAATTGTCAAACTGTACGTTGTTCGTAAGTGATAATTGATATTTTATATGTTCGGTGTATGCATGTTTATTATTGTTGTAGTGACTTATTTATGTTTCGCCTATTGGGATAGCTGTGTGATCCTACCAGTACACTGTGGTTGTGTACTAATACTGCACTTGCTCTTTGTTTATTAAGTTCAGGGCATCTTTAGGTGGCTACTGACCGACATCGCTTAGAATATAAGTGATCAATAGAATTCAAAGGTGAGCCAGTTCATCCGGGCTGCCATGAGTTTTCTTTTCCTTTATGTCCACATCTTCGGACTTAGACTAGCCCTTTAGATTTTCTTATGTTTAATTGGGTTGTACCCATTTCCTTAGACTTCCGCTCCTTCGTAGAGTTTTGGTATATTGACTTTCAGGTTCTAGGCATTATTTCTACATTTGTTTAATTAGACTTTGGAGTTTATGGGAACTCTATTTTTCCTTTAGCTTCTGTAACTTTAAATGGCGTAGTTTTTTTTATTAAGATGTGTAGTTCTTGGTTAGCTAATTAGTATTAATGAGTCTCCCACCAGTGGTTAATGTGGGTGCCAATCACGATGGTCTTGGTCGTGACAAAGTTGGTATCAGAGTCTAGGTTCGTTGATCTCAATGTACCAAAACAAGTCTAGCAGAGTCTTGTGGAACGGTATGGAGATGTATGTACTTTTCTTTGAGAGGCAATAGAACTTTAGGAAATCTTTTTGTTTTCTCTTGTCTCCTTTCGTTCTATAACTTGATTCCAATTGGTATCTGGAGATTCGAATTGGTATTTAATCTTCTTCACTCTTCTGTCCGCAGATGGTTAACACTATGTTCAACGTCATCCGGCTCGTAGCTCCTGTCAATGTGCCAACTAAGGAATCCATAGCAAAAGGTTGTGGTTGAGAAAGGGGTAGAGGAAGAGCTAGATGTAGAGGCCGAGAAAGGGTGGTGCCTACTAGGGACGGGGCACCAGTTGAGAATGCTCCTAGAAATAAGGCCCCTCATGCGCATCATGAAAAGGTAGAGGAGAATGTAGAGGTTGAGAATGAAGAGAATTTTGGAGAAGAGGAAGAGGTGCAGGATGATACTACATGTATTCCTCCCTTAGACCAGTGTTAGCTCAACAGATTATGTCGTTCTTGAAAGGATTGGTTGGTCCTGGAGTGCTTCCCTCTATTCAAGAAACTCAATCTCCCGCCAATCCCCCTATTTTTATCACTGTCCCGAAGGTGGGTGGAACTGTAGGTAATGATGCTTTCTTCCGTCCTTTGTTGGGTCATGTTAGTACTGGTAATGAGCATGATATGTTGACTAAGTTCTTGAAATTGAAACCGCATGTGTTCCATGGTTCTTAGAGTGAGGACGCATATGAGTTCATTCTGGATTGTTATGAGAGACTTCATAAGTTGGGAATTGTCCATCAACATGGTGTGGAGTTCGTGACCTTTCAACTTCAGGGTGAGGCTAAGAAGTGGTGTAGAGTTTATGTTTAATACAGATCTTCAGTTTTACCCCCACTTACTTGGACCCAGTTTCCTGCTCTATTCTTGGAGAAGCATGTGCCCCGGACATTGAGAGATCATAAAAAGGATGAGTTCGTGGCTTCGGAAGAAGGTGGTATGACTGTGGTTGTTTATGAGGCTAAGTTCCATGCTTTGTCTAGATATGCTACGCAATTGGTGACTACTGAGGTAGAGAGGATTCGCCTATTTGATAAGGGACTAAATTCTGAATTGCAAGTATTTTTTGTTCATATGACCTCTACAGGAAAAAGCTTTAATGATGTAATGGATTTTGTGAAGAAAGTGGAGGGGGTGAGGGGAGATGGCCAAGCTAAGACATTAGCTAAGAAATCCAAGAATTCAGGCAACTTTCAGGGTTCATACTCCAAAGGTTCAGGGAGGCCGACACTTGCAGCCCGGCTAATTTAGTCCGATATTCCCGCTTCTACAGGTAATTACTTCTGAACTCCACCACAAAATTTGATTCAGAATAGCCAGGGAACCGCACCTTCGGCGGGAAGCAGGCCATCTTTTGATCGTACTTGCTATAACAGTGGAGAACCTGGGCATATGAGGAGAGATGGTCCCCACATGCGCATGATGGATTCCACACAGTAGAAGACTACAACAATGGTACCCGCGGGAAATGGTAATAATGGTTTAGGGCGTCGACAAAGTGGGCGCGAAGGAAATTAGTGAGGCCATGGAGGTAGGGGAAATGGTAAAGTGGGCAGAGGTACTGTGCAGCCAGCAGGGAAGTCGCCCGTCATGATGATAGGGCTCAATGTTATGCCTTTCTGGGTAAAACCAAGGTAGAGGCGTCTGACGCAGTGATCACATGTACTATTCTTGTCTGTGACCGGATAACTAATGTGTTATTTGATCGGGAATCTACTTATTCTTATGTGTCTATGTGATTTGCCTAAGAATTTGCTATGATTTGTGATATATTTGATTCCCCCATACATGTTTCTATCCTAGTTGGAGAGTCTGTCATAGTCACTCATGTCTATCGTGCTTGTCTTATTTTGTTTACGGGTCTTCAAACATGGGCTAATTTTGTGATTTTGGATATGACCGACTTTGATATAATATTAGGAATGACTTGGTTGTCCCCCTATTATGTTGTGCTTAATTGTAATACTAAGTCTGTGACTCTAAAAATTCTGGGAAGGGAAAAGTTAGAGTGGGAAGGGGTGTACAAGCCTAAGCAAGCTAAGATCATATCCTCCATTCGGGCTAGGAAATTGGTAGGGTAGGGTTGTTTGGCTTATTTGGCTCATATTTGGGATGTTGAGGTTGAATCCCCCTCTATTGAGTCTATTCTTGTGGTGTCAAAATTTAGAGAGTTGTTTCTTACCGATTTTCCTGGTATGTCTCCGAATAGCGATACAAAATTCTGCATTGATTTAGAACCTGGTACCTGCCCCATTTCTATCCCTCCACATCGCATGGCTCCAGCAGAATTAAGAGAGCTTAAAACTCAAATCCAAGAACTTCTTGATAAATGATTCATACATCCTAGTGCTCGTGTATTGTTTGTTAAGAAATTGGATGGTAGTATGAGGATGTGTATAGATTATCGGCAATTGAATAGAGTCATCATTCGAAACAAGTACCCATTGCCTCGAATAGATGATCTTTTTGACTAATTGCAAGGTGCATCCATTTTCTCTAAGATTGATCTAAGGTCTGGTTATCATGAGTTAAAGATTAGGCCTGAGGATGTGCCCAAGACGGTGTTTAGAACCCGCTATGGGCACTACGAGTTTCTAGTTATGTCGTTAGGGTTAACTAATGCGCCTGCAACTTTTATGAGTTTGATGAATGGTGTGTTCAAACCATTTCTCGATTCGTTTGTTATAGTATTTATTGATGACATTTTGGTCTATTCGAAAAGTAAGGAAGAGCATGCCGACCATCTTCGCATTGTTGTGTGTGTTCTTGGGAAACAAAAATTGTATGCGAATTTTTCTAAGTGTGAATTATGGTTAACTTTGGTTGCCTTTTTAGGGCACGTAGTTTCAAAAGAAGGGGTAATGGTAGATCCCCAAAAGATTTAAGCGGTTAAGAATTGGGTTAGACCAAACTGTGTGACTGAAGTTAGGAGTTTTGTGGGGCCCGCTAGCTACTATCATCGGTTTGGGAAAAACTTTGAGTCTATTGCCACACACTTGACGAATTTGACCAAAAAGTAGATACCATTTGAATTGACGGAAAAATGTGAGGAGAGCTTTCAAAAGCTCAAGACTCTCTTGACCACATCATCAGTGAGCTCAAGTTTTTCCAAGAAGCTTATCAATCAAGTACGCACTAATTATTCTTCCAATAATTAGCTCAAAAATTCATATTATTTTAACGATAATTACATTGGACACATCAAATTTAGACTATCAAGTATAAGAAGACTTGTATAGTAAAATAGAATAGACTCTATACTATTTATGTTTGAGCTAATGCACTACCAGAGATGCTCGTAGATGAAGAGACTTATAGTAATAAGGTGTTATAAAATAAAGTATGTGCATTATAATAAAATGACAGGAAAAGTAAGAGAAAGAGAGAGACACAAAGTAATAGTAGTAGCTTTTCTCTATTAATGAATGTTTTTCTTTTTACTTACTCTTGCCTTATTGCTTACTTTGTAACAAGAATATATATATATATATATATATATATATATATATATATATATATATATAAA
>JAJOOS010081282.1:0-17100 GCA_029582725.1 Solanum chiquidenum | reverse complement strand
ATAGAAATTTGTGTGGTTGTAAATCATTTCATTAAGGGTAAAAAAGACATTTCATAGGCAAATTGTTACTTAAAATAGAAATGTGTCATTCTTTTTGGGACTGACTAAAAAGGAAAGTAAGTCATATAAATTGGGACAGAGGGAGTACTATGTAACTTTTTAATAGCTTGCCACTTTACCTAAAATCCTTACTTAACGTTACCAGCTTAAAAAAAACCCCTAAAATCCTTACTTATCGTTTGTTTTTAATTTAATATAATTAAATATGTATTTTTCATATTTTCAGGAAATTAGATTTATTTCAAAACTTTTATTCCATTGCTCAAAATTTCCCCATTATATAGATTTATCTATCATATTTTATTTTAATTATAACTTGGTGTCCTTACAAAATATAAATAGAGTTATTGGTTGGCTATTTATTTTAAATTAATTTCATATAATTTCAAAATATAAATAGAGATATTGGTTAGATTTTTATTTACTTACATTTTATTATAGATAAGTTTTGTATAACGTGAAATTAAAATTGATAAGTTTTGTTATGCATTACAAAGATGATAAAATGAAATATATATTAGAAGAAGACTCCAATATAATCTAGTCTACTAGAAGTGGTTATGGTTTAAAATTCTATAACAAATACTATTAATTGTACTTAACAAATGGATGGAGCTCATTATTCCAATTCAAATTTCAATTAAACACAAAATTGAAAATCAAGTCAATAAAATCAAAATTTTAAATCCTATTTATCCTTTTCTTATCATGAGCATGCCTATCTAGACAGTCCTATAAAAAATTTAACATCATTCAAGATAATTTATTTTAAACCAATTTCAGATAAGACATTAAAAAGGGGATAATATTATATCTAACGGAGATAATATTATATCAAACATCTAAGCTATCTTTAGGAAATATATTTCTTATAGTGTAGTCCAACTTTTAGATTCTTAGGAAATATATTGATTCGAAATTCAAATATTTTATCTTTTAGTTCTATTTTAAATTCGAATTTTTATGTTTATTCAAAAAGTCTTATCTTTTTATTCAAATTTTGTTTTTATTAGTTCCATAATAAACTCTTTCCATTTAAATATAAGTTAGTTTTTTTTTTATTTCTATTCAAATTCTTTATTTCATTCCTTTTAAATTCTAAAAACATTGTGGTGGCCTGTTTCATATTGAATAGAAGAATTAACTTAAATAATCATTTACCTGATTATTTAAATTCAGTAAAATGATTACTTTTGTGATACTAATTTAATTTCAATATGATTTCTAATTAGACCAGATTGATATTATTGGATGGATATATAAAAATAAGACGCTTTTAAATAAAATACTACTTATTAGAACTTTTCCGGGGTGGAACTTGCCGTTCAATTTCGATAAGAACTATCATTTTAATAATTTTGTTAGTAAATAAAGTATTAGTGAATGAGTACATCAAATAATAAAATACTGTATATGTAGATAGATATAAAATAAATAAAATATCCATGCAATCATAGCCACATAAGTTAGTATACCAAAGGAAAAAGAAAATAAATAAATAACAAAATTACATAACACAAAACAATCTTTTATATGTTCAGTGCTTCTAAGATAGTGAATGAAATTTTTTATCCACTATGCTACACCAAATGTTACGACAAAAATAGTACAATGCATTTAAAGAAAGATTAATCAATACCTTTGTGAATGAACTATCACAAAAAGTTTTTTTTTTTTTTGATGACAAGGAAAACCCGCAGCTGCTACCCTTTGGGTGCGCACAGGGTAAAACCCCCACTCCTATGCAATAGCTCGCAAACCACATAGGAGAAGTAACTCGCACTAAGGTGCGACGAGCTCGACCCAGAAGGCAAACCCCTTGCTTTCGCTGGCAAGGGATTTCAAACTTGAGACCTCCAACATGGAAGTTCCAAGCCCAAACCACTGGGCCACCCTGAAGGATATCACAAAAAATGTTCTTTCAAGATAAGAAAACTCTAAATCTGAAAATAATTAAACATAAAAAGAGGAGAAGAAAAAAAAACTTACATCTCTTATATATGTCACTAAAGGGGTGTGTGTGTGGAACTTAGAAGTATGCTAACTATTAACCAAAATTCAAATTTCTCCCAGGCATGATTCCCAATGACATTTCTCTCTCCTACTTCCTTGGAGAGTAGAAGACCTCCTCTCCGACAACCTTAGTCGGAGTTAGCCCTTTTCTTATAAGCCACCAATAGCCACCCACTATGATTATAGTTCAAACACCCTTGAAATTCTAAGATGGTGGAAAATATAATTTACTTTAATGCTGGTTTCAAGTCTTTCGACATCACCAAATGGGATACTGGAAAGTCAGAGTGGTACAAATGGGTAGAAAGGAGTAGGAAGATGATGTGTAGGTCATCATTGAGTAGGAAGGCATGGAGTGGCTATGTTTCTGTCTAAAGGAAGCATCAAAGGACAATAAGAAGGAAAGTAGAAGATGGAAGTTGGCAGATTGCAAAGCTGAGCTCTTTTGCACGAGGAAAAACAATGCGTATGGGAGATTTATAAGCATCATATCACTAAATGGAGGAGGTCGTACATGCCTAATCATCCCCGAACAAGCACTAAATGTTGGGTGGTTGGATATTGCTTTTAAGATTGGATATTGCTTTTAAGATTGATAGGTTCATTAAATGCCAGAAGAAGAAGGAAATTTTACTCTCTAGGGTGACGTCTGCCGACTACCCTTATGCGAGAGCTCTACAAGAGAGTAAATGGCAGTCAAGGAACCTATGTGATGCTGAGGTCAGTTACAAGGAAGGAAAGATTGAGATATCTGTTAAAATACAACTATATGATAATGGGTTGTACTAGAGATGCTTAGTTGGTTTTTGTACGGAAAGGAGACAGAAAAGACCAACTCTGTTGATATTTGAAGGTGGTCATCTTCAAATTGGACAAGGCTTTTGGAGTCAACATATATGAATTGAGCAACGAGATGTTCTTGTTCGAATTCCCAGACAGATTCATGATAGAACAGACCAGGTAAGGGTAGTGGAGATGGAAGAACTGCAAATTCCAATTTGAATGGTGGAAGCCAACTACAGGATGTACACTCGTAGTTTTTGAAGTTAAGGAAACCTGGATTAGGGTTGTGGGAATTCCATTACACCTTTGGTCAATATTTCAAGAAATAGGCGAGGTCTATGGGGGTTGGATTACTACGGAGAAGGAAACAGAACTCAAGAATCATATGAAGTGGGCTTAAACTTTGGTGGCAAATGATGGGAGAAGCATTTTAAAGGAAGTAGCGGTGGCACATAAAGGAGTTATCTTCCACTTTCTGATCTGGGTGGAATGAAAACCTAGGTTCGAATTGTCGTTGTAAAAATAAATTACAGCCGCCGGAGAAGAAACGTCTTTCTACCAAGAGATGGGTATTAACCAGCAGATCTTCGAAAGTTCCTGTGATGATGTACGAGAATCCCCTCAATTTAGGGATTTGGACAGGAGTAGGCACGTGGAAAGCAAGCTAGCGACAATTGGGAGAGCCAATTTTCACATCATATGTGAAGGCACGTGAGTCAGTTAAAGGAATTATCTGTCTTGGGCTATGTACACAGGCCTAATGGGAAACAACGAATAGAAATGCTAAAAGGACCAGATCTGGCTGGGCTTGTTGTAACAAATAGTTTCCAAGGAGAAAAAGAAGGAGAAACCAAAGGCCAGAAGGTAAAACTCTTTGGAGATGACATATCAACACACATGTCTCTACATGCTGCAGTGCCCATTGAAGAACAGAGATATTCATAGGCAGAGACAGTTTTGTGGATTATGGTTAACACCAATGGGCAACCCTCGGGCGGAAACATGTGAGGAAAAAAGATCAGCAAGAAGAGAGAAATTGCGAGCTTCTTAGAGCACACACAAGTAGTAGTGGAATAACATCATAGTGCACAGACACACCAATTGTGAATTGGGTGGAGGAGGTGGATCTTATAGTGACGCAACAACGTCATATCACATAGTAAAATGAAAGAGACACTTCCAACTGTGTTCAACAAAATTTGATCAGACTAGGGAGAATTTTTGGGATTGATTTCCAAGGGTACGAAGAGGAGGCTACTTATCTACTAATGCAGATTGATAGTTGTGGACAAGTAAGGAGAATGGAGCTGGATGTGGAAATTAAGAAGATAAAGATCAAGGGTGCACAACAATTAAAGAATCTTGTAGCTTTTGATGTTAAATTCAAGAGTTCTGGGAAGAGGAACATGGGGAGGCTCACTAGCTCTAGTGCTTGCATCTGGTGGACAATTTGGAAGGAAAGGAACCAGAGATGCTTCGAAAACAAGAGCATCCCTTTCCAGAGTTTGAAGTTGAATCGTCTTATAACCCTTTATTTTTGGTGTAATCATGTCCTCCCCAAAGAGGTGGAGGATATTACGCACTTTTTAGATAGTTTAGGAGGAGTATAAATGATAGATCTTTTGGTTTTGCTTACTGTATACTCCTGATGTAATTACTACTGAAATACACCATTGGTGTATTGTTGTCTATAAAATGTTAACTTTCTCAAAAAAACAAACAAACCAGTGTCTTGGAATGTTATGGGGTTGAATAATAGAGAAAAGAGGAGATTAGTAAACAATCTTATAATGGGGTGGAAGGCGGATATTATCTGTCTGCAAGAGACAAAATTGGAAGAGAATGTTGTTGAGGTGGTTAAACAAGTTTGGGGAGGGAGATGGATTAGACATGCTGCATTGGAAGCAAATGGAACAAGAGGGGGTCATCTTATTGTGGGATGAAAGGGCACATACTCTATCACATGCAAGTTTGAATCACAACTCCAAAATTTTAATTGTCACATAACAAATGTGTACGTACCAAACTGCTACAAAGAAAGGAGATTGGTATGGGAAGAACTGGGCTCTGTGAAGGGTTTACTAGAAGGATCATGGGTCATCTATAGGGTCTTTAATGTCTCAAGATTTCCCTCGGAAAAAAGAATTACATAAGGAGAACAAGGAGTTATGAAGGAATTCTTGGATTTCATTGAAGACATGGATTTAATTGATTTACAATTGGATGATGCTACATACACTTGGTTCAAAGGTGATCAACAAGGAATAGCATCCACAATTGATAGATTCTTATTGTCCAAAGAGTGGGATGCCATTTTCAATAACTTGAAACAAACCCACTTCAAAGACTGAGCCGGATCATATTCCAATAGCCTTAATAGGAGGTTCTTGGGAGAGGAAAAAGAATTATTTGAAATTCAAAAATTGGTGGTTAGAGTTAGAAGGTTCATTGACAAAGTCACATGATGGTGGAGCTCTTTCAACTACACATGCAAACCATACTACATCTTGGTGTGTAAGCTAAAAGCTCTTAAATTTAAACTCAAGGAATGACAAAAGGGGGAAAGCGGGAACTTGGTAATAAGAGGAAGAGATTGTTGGATCTACTGACTATTTTAGATGCAGATAGGGCAGATAGACCTCTCACTGAAGAGGAATCGACCAAAAAGGCTCAATTGCTTATTAAATATGAAGAATTGTTAAAGAAGGAAGCGATATCTTGGAGACAAAAGTCAAGAGCTCTTTGGTTAAAAGAAGGGGACAAGAATACAAAGTTTTTAACAAGATGGCTAATGCTCACAGAAGGTATAACAACATAGGCCAATTCATGATTCATGGAGCAATCACTCAAGATCCACATAGAATTCAAAATGAAATTGTTGATTATTATAAAAGCTTGTATACGGAAACCAATCAGTGGAGACCTATTTGCCAAAATATGCAACTCCCAGTCCTAACAGAAGAGGGAAAAATGTTGCTGGAAGGTAGTTTTGATGAAGAAGTTTTAAGAGCCCCTAAAATTATGTGAAGTAGATAAAGCTCCTGGCGCTGATGGGTTCACTATGGGATTTTTTTGTGAAATGCTAGGAGGTGGTAAAGCAGAACATCATGGATACTTTTCAAAACTTCTATGATCAAGGAACTTTTTTAGAAGAGCTATAATGCAACATTCGTAGCACTAATCCCTAAGAAGAAAAGAGCAAAAGAGCTAAGAGATTTTAGGCCTATAAGCTTGATTGGCAGTATCTACAAAATGATTTCCAAAGTCTTGACTGAGAGATTGAAAGGAGTGGTGGACAAACTAGTAGATTCCCAACAAATGTCCTTCATAAAGGGGAGAAAAATCATGGATGCTGCCCTGAATGCTAATGAAGCTGTAGATTCAAAACTTGAGCAAAAAAAGCTTGGTATTCTTTGCAAATTGGGCATTGAGAAAGCCTATGACCATGTGTGCTAGAGTTACCTTCTAAATCTTCTAGAAATGATGGGTTTTGGACAGAAATGACCAAAGTGGATAAATTATTGCATCTCAACAGTGGGTTTTCCAGTACTTGTGAGTGGTTCCCCAACATGTTACTTTCAAACGCAGAGAGGGCTTAGACAAGGTGATCCTTTGTCACCTTTTCTATTCCTATTAGCAATGGAGGGACTAAACATAATGATCAAGACATCCAACCTAAGAGGACGGATCAGAGGGTTAGAAGTTGCCAAGTGACAACATGGAGGCGATACACCTTCAATATGCAGATGACTCTTATTTTCTGTGGTGCTGGGAAGAGCAACTGAAGTATTTAAGGGTAATTATTGTGTTGTTTGAAGGAATATCTGGTTTGCTTATCAACCGAAGAAGTTGGCAGCCTGCCAACAAACCGAGGACTACTTTTGGGGCTAAATCTAAATCTATAGAAATATGGGATAGTGTGATAGAGAAGTGGGAAGAAAAGCTAGCTAGGTGGAAAACTCAATACCTCTCTTTTGGAGGAAGACTAACTCTCATCAATTCAGTCCTTGATGATTTATTAACTTATATGATGTCTTTATTTCCCATCCCACCATGGGTTATCAAAAGGTTGGACAACATTAGGAGAGAGTTTTGTGGTAGGGAAACAAAGAAAAGAAAGGGTACCACCTAGTAAAAGGGAAATCTGTGATGACTACTAAGAAGAATGAGGGCTTGGGGGTGAAGAATCTGAAATTTCAAAGCAAAGCTTTGAGGAAGAAGTGGTTATGGAGAGATGCCAATGACAATCAGTTGTTGTGGAGCAGGATCATTGGTGCCAAATATGAACTGGAAGACAGTTGGATGACAAAGGTGGTGACTAATACATATTGGGTCAGTTTATGGAGATCTATAAGAGACATGTGGGATGAGGTGAGAACAACTCAAAGAAAAAAGTGGTGAATGGAAGAAAGACCAAGTTTTGGAAGGATGAATGGCATGAAAAAGGCAATTTGGAAGCTTATTCCCAGATATTTTCAATCTAGCTTTGTTCCAACAAAGATCCATAACAGTCTTATGGACACCACAAGTGTGGGACTTTGCCTTTAGGAGACAGCTAAATGACTGGGAAATTATGAGAGTTTGCTGAATTCCTTTGCATAGTGGACTCCTTTAATGAGCTTCAGCTTGGGGAGGATATATTATGGTGGAGTGGTAACAAAAGGGTATTCAGAGTTAACATAGCTTACAAGATGATGGAAACCTAGTAATCGAATCTAAACTGGCTATGGAAGCAAATTTGGAAAAATAGGATACCTTACAAAATATCTTATTTCATCTGGTTATTGGCCAAAGAAGCAACTTTGGCTCAGGACAATGTGGTGAAGAGAGGGATAACCTTGTGCTCAAGATGTTCTCTTTGTAAGGAAACATATGAGACAGTGAACCCTATGTTTCTACGCTGCACTTACACTCTTAAGCTATGGAGAATATTTCTAAGTCTCAAAGGCATCCTTGGGCCATGTCTAGGAAAGTCTCAGAGGCTTTGAAGAGCTGGGAGAAAGCATGAGTACATGCTAAAAACAGAGATAGATGGAGAATTATTCCTGCTACTCTATGATGGTCAACCTTGAGAGAGGGGAATTCTACGTGTTTTGAGAGCATAGAGAATAGTGTGCATAAGGTTAAACTACACTGCATTATGTTATGTTTTTGGTGTAACCAGTTATACTCAAATGAAACTGTCTCTACAATTGATGTTTTATACTCATTAGAGTATAACTGATTATACCAAAAAACAAAAAGTAAAATGCAGTTTAGTTTAACTTTCTGCACATTGTTCTCTATGTGCACAAATCATCTTGAATTCCTTTTTTCAAACAACCCACCTGATAGCCCCCGGGATAACTCTCCATCTACCTCAGTCCTTAGCATGTACACCTCTTCCTTCCAGCAAAGTAATGCCTCAACGACCTTCGTGGGAATTGTCCAGGAGATGCCTTTGAAGCTTAGGAATATTCTCCATAGATGATGGGTGTACTTGCAATGTAAAAATAGATGTTTAACCGTCTCAGATGTTTCACCACATAGGAAACACCTGGAGCACAAGGTTATCTCCCTCGTCATAACATTGTCCTGTGTAAGGACTGCTTCCTTAGCCATTAACAGACAAAAAAAGAGACTTTGTGAGGGATTCTGCGTTTCCATATTTGTGTCCAAGGCCCATCTTGAGCACTGTTGATCTGTCTGTCCATCAACTTGTCGGCTTTGTTGACTTTGAACACTCCTTTGTCAGCTGCTGTTCACCAAAATTTATCCTGTCCTATCTGTAGTCTAGTGAAAGTGTCCACAATGTTTAAAATTCAGCAACTCTCACTATTTTCCAATCATTAAGTTGTCTTCTGAACGTGAAATTCCATCCTTGTGATGACCATAGATCTGCTATAGTGCTTTGTTGAATTAGGTTGTAGATGTCTGGAAAGAGATCTTCCATGTTGCCTTTTTCATGCCAAATGTCCTTCCAAAATTTGGTCTTGCTCCCATCCATTACTTTTGCCTTTGAGTTACTTTTAACTTCATTTCACAAGCTTTTGATGGACCTCCAGAGGCTAACCCCATAAGGAGTGGTTACTTCTTTAGTTATCCAATTGTCCTCTTCTTCATATTTAGCTACAATTACTTTCCTCTATAGCATCTACTTTTTGTTTGCATACTTTCACAACCACTTCATACTAAGAGCTTTGCTTTGCAATTTCAGATTCTTTATTCCCAACCCTCTATTTTTCTTGCCGATAGGAAGCTTTTCTTTGCTTTGTTGCCTTGCCACACAAAATTCCTCTGACACTATCCAACCTCTTAATGACCCCTGATGAGATAGGAAATAGGGACATCATATAGGCTGGCAAAACATCAAGTACTAGTTAATAAGGGTCAATCTACCTCCTTTGATAAGTACTGAGACTTCCACTTGGCCAATTTCTTCTCTTACTTCTCAATCACACTATTCCGTATGTCTATGGACTTAGATTTGCCCCCCAAAGACATTCCCAAGTATGTAGTAAGCAGAACATCTCTTTCACCACCCAGGATTGATGCTAAACAACTCATGTTGTTTACTTCATTAATAGGATACATCACATTCTTCCTCCAATGTATATGCAAATCAGAAATACCTTCAAATAAGACCAGAATCACTCTTAAATACTTCAGTTATTCCTCCTCAGCATCATAAAAAAATCAGGGTATCATCTGCATATTGCAAGTGTCACTTCTAGTCTTTCAGCACCTTCTCTAGCCACATGAAAACCCCTTAACCACCCTCTCAAGTTAGCAATTTTTATCATGTTGCTTAAACCCTCCATAGTGATCAGGAACAAAAAAATGGTGACAAAGAATCACCTTGTCTGAGCGACTGAGCCAAAGCAATATGCCTGATTTATGACCCCCAAAAAAACTAAAAAAAAGAAGAAGAGCCACAACAAATACATAAAACTACTAAATTTTTCAAAAGCTTTTTAGATTCCCACCCATAATTTATCCAAGTCAAAAGAATATCCTTCTTCATGACCCCAAAACAAACTTAAAAATAAATTTAATCTAAAGGGTACAACAAATACTATAAACTACTAGATTTTTTTAAAACTTCTTTTCTGGGTCTTGAAGAGATATATTATTTTGGCTTGTGTTGTTGTATTAATCCTATTTTAGTCCTCGTGATATTTGATTAAGCTCATTTAACCTTCAATTAAGCAATGTGTACGATTTTAGTCCTTCGACTACCGACATCAAATAAAATAACTGCTTGTTAAATTGTGGAGGGGCAAGTTAGGTATTTCATGTTACTTTAATTGCATACACTTAAAAAAAGACCTTCATTTTGTTTCTCCCGTATCTCTAATTCTCATCGTCTTCCTCAATAATATTTTCCCTTCATCAATCATTTTCTTTCTGGCATTCTTTCTCAAGAAAGAGCAAATGTTTGCTGTTTGTGATATTTTTTTAGATTCTTCTCATTCAATTTTTTTTGGTTCAATTTTTTAGGTAAAATTAATTTTGAATGGCGACAATCTTTAGCCATTTGTTAATAATTTCTTCTTTATCTGCAAGTGGGGCTAATCTCCATTTCTTCTTCTTGCATAGAAGGTTGGTGCTATGACTTTCATGATACCAACCCTTACACACTGTGTAAACCTGCCCCACCACTCCGATCTTTTTTTGTTCTAATTTTAACAAATTTGGAAGACACTAATATAGAGAAATTTGAGAGTAATAAGAAACATGTTGCTTTACCCAACAAAAAGAAAATCAAATCGGCAAAGAAAAAAGATTGTACATGATCTAGAGATGGATCTTGAAATAACCCACTAGAATATATTTTATATGAAAGAATTAATGGAGTATAACCATATTAGAAATATAAATACATGATTTGCTCCTCTGCAATGTAAAAAATCGTTATTTTATTTGATGTTGGTTGGTTAAAGGACTAAAATCACATAAATTGCTTAATTGAAGGTGCGCTTGATCGAATATCACGAGGACTAAATAGGAATAATATAATAACACAAGGACAAAATGTTATTTACCTTTTTTGTATTTGTTGCAACTTTATCCTCCATAATTTATCCAAGTCAAAACAATATCCTTCTTTATCACCCCAAATCATTTTAAAAACGGAGAAGGGCCTAAAATGCCCCTTAACTATTTGAAAATGGTACAAAATTACCCCCCATCCACCATTCAGTCCCCAAATACCCTGACGTCAACCTTTTGGCAAAAAACTACCCTTATTTCTAAGTGCCCACGCTCATAAGATGGATGGAGGGTAAATTTATACCAAATCTCACAGTTTAAGGGCATTTTAGCTCCTTTTCTGTTAAAATAATTTGGAATTATGCTTGGCCTGATTTTGGGTTCCATAGTAATTTTTTTTAAAAAAAATTCTCTACTATCTATATCCCCCTCCCTCCCCCAATCACTTCCTCTCCCCACATTTTTTCTTCTTGGATCTTGTCCACCATTTTAAATTTTAATTTATTTTTCTACTAATGATAAATTAAACAAGGGAGAAAAATAACAACGACATTCATTTCGGATCAATTAGTTCAATAGAAGATGATTTAATTAATCAACTATGTTCAAATACTGTAATTTTTCTTTTGCGTGTATCCAAAATTCAAAATAAAAGAATGAAAAAACCTTTTTTGCTATCCACACGCAACATGAAAATAATACAGATTAAAAGAATATGAACATGTAAGTTCATTTCAAGTTTGAATCCTTGATATCTTAATTAAGAAGAAGAGATTAAAAAAAGAATAAAAAGAGGGAAATGAACAAGACAATTGGATAATTGATAGAAAAATTATATATTAATAAACAATATTAATCTTTTTTTAGATTGACAATTAAACAAGGCGAGTATCGATTTTAGCTAGATCTCCATTTATGAATTGGGTTATAATAAATTGGGCGTTGATTTAAAATAGATCAATGGGATGATATCATGACATTAATATTTTTTTGAATATTATTTTCAAGCTTATTGGGTCAAAATATGAATCATATGTAGTTTTCATTATTTATTTGAGAAGGAATTAGATTTAGACCAATCAGATGAGGCAACATAATAAATATATATTTAATTATTTTACTTTAGAGGACTTGTTAAAAATAAGGGCAAATATGAGCCAAAGGTTTACATGGAGGATATTTTTGAGCCAAAAGGTTACCGTCAGGGGTAATTGAAGGCCGAAAGATGGATTGGAGGTAATTTTGTACCAATTCAAATAGTTGAGGGGCATTTTAGACGCTTCTCCGCTTTAAAAAAAGGTACAACTAGTATTGAAAAGGGAAAATTGTGCAGAATAACAAACATTTAAATGATATTAAATGCTATAACTACTGTTTTGGAAAATTTTGATTCGCATCGTTTCCTTGAATTTTTCCATTTATTTAATTTTTATAATTCACCTAAATTATATAATTCACCTAAATTATATAATTCGCTTGATTGTCTAAATCAGAATTTTGTGTAATTCAGTTTCTGATTTTATGAATCGAGAATTTGTGTATGTTTACCCTAGTTATTTATATATGATTTATGAAAAGTTCACAACAAAATACCTTATTTGTATATTGACATGCGAAATATATAAACAGAGATCTGAGAAATTCCAAAATGTATAAACACAACATTTGTGTATACTTACCCTATTTGTATATTCACTAGCGAGATATACCAAATGGGCAAGCGAAATATAAAAACCGCACAAATGTACAAATTACAGTCTGCATAGCAAACGAAACTATCACTATGGAACACAATTATCGAAACTATAGTTATACAACCTTATTATGTTTATTATGTTTGCTATTTCTGAATTTTTCTCTACTAAAAACTATTAGATTTTCTTAGAACTTTTTTTTTGGGGTCTTGAAGAGGTATATTATTTTGGTTTGGATAAATTATGGAAAAAAAATCTAGTAGAGGTGGGGTTTTTAATTCATCCAACAAAAAAATGACACATAATAAATATTTTATAAAAACAAAATAAAGAGAGTTGTTAGTTTCAAAGGTACAAGTGAGTCAAGTCGGTGAATGGAAGGGTATTTTTAGACCAAAAAGATGAGTATAAGGGTATTTTTAGACCAAAAGGTGGATGAAGGGTATTTTAAAACCTTTTCCTATAGTTCAGTGATATTTTTGGCCCTTTTCCATTTCAAAATGAGGAGTGGATGTACGTGCGTGCACAACAATTTTTGATGAATAACTAGACTAATATCGAGTTGAACTTATCTTTTATTTTTAATTTAAAAAATTGATCTTTAATTTTATAATGTCAAATTAATTTAGTGATAATGGATGGTGATTTCTGTGTTTTTAAATAAATTAACTTAACCACTTTCAATTAAATTCTGAATATTTATTTAATTAAATATTCTTATGTTTAAGTTATCAAAAAAAATAAAAATTCTTATGTTTAACTCAAATTTTAAAATTTAAATACAGAATTCCAAAAAATTACATGATTCATGTGTGAATAGAGATAACTGTCATATTATTAGGAGGAAAACTACTTTCCTGAACTTATGTTAAGTTTGATAGAATAGGTGTCTTGATAGGATAGTTAGACTATAATAAGAGATCAATTAGAACTCTTTTACCATGATAATTACTATCTCTAATATGTAAATTTATATTAATTTATATTTTTAATTCAAATTTAACAATTCAAAATTTTGTCCTAAAAATTGCCAATGGGCTTTTTCAATAGCTTACCACTCTGCTTAACCACATTGCAAACTACTCTTCTTTATTATATATATATATATATAGAAGATATGAGAGTCAAATCATAAAAATCAGAGTGAAGTATCAAAAACACATGTAAACTATCTCATTTTTTAAGTTTCATACCTAAATTATCACTCATTAGTTTGAGAAACACACTTCCGTGGTGTGTGTAACACACTCTTATATTTAAAAAATCCTTGTCACATGACATTCTACATGTATAAAACATTTCACCATGACAAATTTAAAAAACTGTTAGTATTAGTTAAAAGTTATATTACTAAAAAATAAAAGAGACAGCTTAAGTGTATTTTTGACACTCTAAAAATTATGATATAGGTTAAGACCTCATTTGTTTCCATTAAGATCAAGACCTCTGAATCTGAATAAACATCTGAATATTAAGATGTGCATTAAAATCTAGATGCCTAGATTTGAATACACATTTGAATATTAAGATGTGGTCTCTAATATGAATACTGAACGATTAAAACTATTTGTTTTCAATATTTGAATGTGCATATGAATTATATATCAATTTTAAAATTATTGTAACATGATTTTTTTTACGAATTCAACGTATACACATCTTTTAATAAATTTTTTTATCCAACAACAAATTTTTTATAAGACACCTCAAGTATATACATATTTCAACAACAATAATATATTTAGTATAATTTCACAAGCAGGTTTGAAGATCAAAGAGTTAAATAAAATTAGTGGCCTAAAATAAAATTCAACAATAATAATATGTTTAGTGTGATCATACAAGTGGGTATGATCATACAAACAAGTTTGATGTTCAAAAATCTCAATAAAATTAGTGGCCTAAATCAAAACTTTTAATAAGAGACCTCAAATATATGCATAATTATTGTTTTTAATCATGATGAGTATTTTTTCACTCAAAAATCTTTAGTTCTTGATAAACATCATACACCCAATTTTTTTTTACTGCAACAAGAATTCTTGACAAACATCAATGCCCCCCAAAAAATTGTTAATATTAAAAAAATATCAAACAAAATACTTGTAAAAAGATAACGAAAATTTACTAGTTCAAGAGGAAAAAAATGGTTTTTGATTGAGAAAAGAGAGGACGAAAGTCGGTAGCAAGAGAGAGGAAAAGCTGCCCGCAAAGAGAGACGACATGATTATTTTGTTGCTTATTTAATAGATCTGAATATTGTTAAGACTCTCCTATAAATCTTTTTTTTGAAGAAGGTAACTTGTATTATGAACAAAAGGAATACTCAGAAAAGTATTCCAGTAATCTAAAATACTAGGAATATCCTCTTCTTCTTGAGGATATTCGTGTTTACACCAAAAAAAGAAAAGGACTAGACAATTCATCTTCAGTTTCTGCAGAGAGCAACTCTTGTTTTCGAAACATCTCTGGTTCCTTTCCATCCATATAGTCCACCAAATGCAGGCTGGGACAATCTTCCATCTCTCCCTGTGTCCCGACTGATTCCCATCTCTATTCCAGCAAGCTAGAGACTCTTTGATGCTCCTTGGCATAGTCCATCTTATGCCTCTTAAATTGATGAAAATCTGCCATAACTTCACAATCTCTCTACAATGTAGAAAGAGATGATTTATTGTCTCAATCTCACATTCACAAAAAGAGCACTTGGAGCAAAATTGACGACCTCTTTTCATAAGGTTGTCCTGGGTGAGTGTGGCCTGTTTGGCTAGTAGCTAAGTGAAACATGCAACCTTGAAGGGTACCTTGACTTTCCAGATCATCTTCCAGGGCCAACCACTACTCTGAGAGACTGATCTTTGTGATGTCTTGTAAGCTGAACCAACTGAAAATCTACCTTGCTTGTCCTAGCCAAAATAGATTGTCTTCATTGGGAGTTAAATCTTTGTATTGCTCCCGAGTATTAAGTAGTTCAGCCACTCTGTTAATTTCCTAGTCGTTCAAGTGTCTCCTAAACCTGAGATCCCACCCTTGATTGTCTCTCATTTCTCTAATTGTGGATACCTTTTGAAGGCTCAGGTTGAACAAGTCAAGATACTTGTTCTTCAAAATTTCTTGTCCAATCCACACATCTTCCCAAAATAGTGTTTTTCCCCCATTTCCCACCTTGATTTTACAGTTGTTTGCAAACTTGATCCACTGACTTCTGATAGACCTCCATACTCCAGTCTCATACGGTTGTGTGGGCAAGTAGGTAGTCCATTTGTTCTCCATTCCAAACCTAGCCTTGATTGTCTCCTTCCACAGTGCTTGTTCCTGTGATGCAAATCTCCATAGCCATTTCATCAGAAGGCTTCAATTCTGCAGTTTTAGGTTCCTTATCCCTAAACCCCCTATTTTTTTGCTTTGAATGACTTCATCCTACTTTACAAGATGATATTTGTGCTCATTAGGATCACAGTTCCCTTGCCACAAAAAAATTCTCCTGATAGCATCCATTCTGTCAGTCACATTTGCTGGCATTGGGAAAACTGACATCATGTATGTAGGCATGGCATCCAACACACTGTTGATGAGAGTAACCCTTCCACCTAGAGACAAATATTTGCTTTTCCAATTCACTAGCTTCTTCTCACATTTCTCCAGAACATTGTTCCATATGCCTTTTGACTTGCTCTTATCCCCCAAGGGCATGCCAAGGTACACTGTGGGAAGTTCTCTTATCTTTCCCCCCAGAATATTTGCTAACGCATTTATGTTGGGCACCTTATTAACGGGGTAAATGAAACTTTTCCCCCAGTTGATGTGTAATCCTGAGATGGCTTCGAACAATATCAAGATGATTCTTAAATACTTTAGTTGGCATCTCTCTGCATCACAAAAAAAATCAGGGTGTCATCAACATATTGCAAGTGTGATATGGCCAGGCCTTGTCTATCATTCATGTTGGCATTGAAACCTCTTATCCATCCTTTCATTTGGGCTGTTCTGAGCATGTCATTTAGTCCTTCCATTGCCAGAATAAAGAGAAAAGGGGATAGGGGGTCCCCTTGTCTTAATTCTCTCTAAGATGAGAAAAATTCAGACGGAGATCCATTTATCAGAACAGAAAACTTCACAATCGTGATGCAGAATTTCATCCATTTTCCACCAAAACCCATATTCTCCAAAGTCTTCCAGAGGAATCCCCAGTGAAGGTGATCGCAAGCTTTTTCAATATGTAACTTACAAAGGATCCCTGATTTGCAATCAAAATTGCATCCATAATCTGTCTGCCTTTTATAAAGGCCAATTGCTGAGCATCCACCAGCTTGGAGACTACTTTCTTAAGCTTTCGGTCAGAATTTTTGATAGGATCTTGTAAATGCTTCCTATAAGGCTTATGGGTCTGAAGTCCTTCAACTCCTTTGCCCCAATCTTTTTTGGTATCAGTGCTATGAAGGTCGCATTGAAACTTTTTTCAAAAAAACTCTGAGCATGAAAGTTTTGTACTGCTGCAACTACTTCTTTGTTGACCACATCCCAACAAGCTATGAAAAATGCCATGGTGTAACCGTCAGGACCTGGTGCTTTGTCCCTA
>JAJOOS010081279.1:0-15990 GCA_029582725.1 Solanum chiquidenum | reverse complement strand
GCCACTATCGTCTGTGGCCTGCACACATCGGTCAGCCGATGTCGGATGTGTCCTGCCAGCACCGTTCATAGCCTGCACTCATCTCTTTACCGACGTCGGACGTTGCCTGGCCGCCTCGTTCGTGGCATGCACACATCGATCAGTTGACGTCGGACGTGTCCTGCCAGCATCGTCCGTAGCCCGCACACATCAATCTGTTGACGTCTGACATGACCTTGCCGCATCATCCGTGGCCTGCACACTTCGCCTTAGGACTACACATAACGGTCAGCCAACATCGGACGTGGGATGCCACTATCGTTTGTGGCATGTATACATTGGTCGGCTGACGTCGGACGTGGCCTTTCAACATCATCCGTAGCCTGCACTCATCGGTCTGCCGATGTCGGATGTGGCCTGGCCGTATCGATCATGGCCTGCACACATCGGTCAGCCGATGTTGGACATGGCCTGCCAGAATCATCCGTAGCCTGCACACATCGGTCTACTGACGTCGGACGTGGCCTAGCCGCATCTTCCGTGGCGTGCACAGCTTGGTCAGCCGACGTCAGAGGTGGCCTTGGCCTGCACACAGCGGTCAGTCGACGTCGGACGTTGGCTTCCACTATCATCCCTAGCCTGCACACATTGGTCACCCGACATCGAACGTGGCCTGCCTGCATCGTCCGTGGCCTGCACACATCGTTCAGTCGACGTCGGACGTGGATTGCCAACATCGTCCGTGGCCTGCACACATTGGTCAGCCGACGTAAGACGTGGCCTGCCAGCATCGTCTGTCGCGTGCACGCATCGGTCTGCCGTCGGCAGTGGCCTGCATGCATCTTATGTGGCTTGCAATTTTTAAACAAGCGACGTTGCACGTGGCGACATTGGTCGAGGTCTAGTCGACAACATACAGATGTCCATGCCGTACAAAAATCAAAAGAGCGTGAAACACCCTTCATGCATAACAACATATTCATCTATTTTCAATTGTCGATTCTCAACATTTCCGCCTCACATGGGACATTAGTACTAATCTTCATTACGTTTATTGTTCGTACGATATTGAAACATCTTTTATTTGTCCAAATATGTACTCTATCATTAGTTTCACATATTTAGAAGTGTTTTTGAGCATTTTCATATTTTTCTGCCTCTTATTCATTCTTTTAATTTATTTTTACCGTTTTATATTTTTACGTCACATTTTAAAAATTAAAATTTATGAAAGTATTTAGTTTAAGGTTTCTATATTTATTTATGAATTTTTGGCGTTAATTTTATTTTTTTTATCAAAGTTTACCTATTTTTTATTAATTAATTACTCATTTTTTGGGATTTACCAAAAAAAGTAAACTTTAAAAAATTTTCTGAAAACTATGTTTTTTTATATTCAAAAGTTATTTGTGAAAGTTAATATGTGTTTGTACCTTAGAACGTGCATATTTGGGCCAAACGATGCCTACTCCTCAAAGTCATAAACCGCGCAACGCATGCAAGAGCTCCAAGTGGCCCCTGCATCGGACGTGGCGTGTGGGCATCGGGCAAGCGGCGTCGGCCAATGGCAGGCTGCATCAGCCAAGACCTGCACGCAAGAGACGTGGCATGTGCGCATCTGGCAAACGATGTCGGCCAACGACATGCAACATCAGCCAAGGCCTGCACGCATTAGCAGTGGCGTGTGCGCATCGGCCAGGCGTCACCAGCCGTGGCCTGCGAGCATCGGCCAACGATATGCGACATCGCCAAGGCCTGCCTGCATCAACTGTGGCGTGTGCGATCGGGAAAACGATGTTGGCCAACGACATGCTCTATTAGCAAAGGCCTAGACGCATCAGCCGTGGTGAGTGCGCATCGGACAACTGTACGCGACATCGGCCAAGGTCTGCATGCATAAACCGTGGCGGGTGCGCATCGGCTGGGAGACATCGACCGTGTCCTGCGCGCTTCGGCCATGCGACGTCTACTAACGACAGGTAGCATCAGCCAAGTCCTGCACGCATCTGACATGGCATGTGCGTATCAGGCAAAAGACGTCGGCCAACGGCAAACGACATTAGCCATGGCCTGCAAGCATCAGCCGTGGCGTGTCCGCATTGGTTGGGCGACATCGACCGTGCCCTGAGCGCTTCGGCCATGCGACGTCGACCAGCGACAGGTAACATCAGCCAAGGCCTGCACGTATCAACCGTGGTGTGTGCTCATCGGGGAAACGACGTTGGCCAACGACATGCACCATCAACAAAGTCATGGACGCATCAGTCGTGGCAAGTGCGCATCGGCCAACGGCAGGCGACATCGGCCAAGGCCTACACGCATCAACCATGGCATGTGTGCATCGACTGGGCGACATCGACCTTGGCATGCGCGCTTCGTCCATGTGACGTCTACCAACGACGGGCACCATCAGCCAAGGCCTGCACACATCTGACATGGGGTGTGTGCATCTGGTAAACGACGTCGGCCAACGGCATGCAACATCAGGTAAGGCCTGCACGCATCAGCCGTGCCGTGTGCACATCAACTGGGCATCACCGATCGTGGCCTGCGCACATCGGCCAATGGCAGGCGACAACGGCCAAGGCCTGCACGCATCAATCATGGCATGTGTTCATTTGGCAAAAGATGTCGGCAAACGACATGCACCATTAGCCAAGGCCTAGACGCATAAGCCGTGTCGGTAGTGGCTTGCGCGCATTGGCCAACGGCAGGCGACAACGGCCAAGTACAGTGTGCATCAACCATGGCGTGTGCACATCGACTGGGTAACATCGGTTGTGGCCTGCACGCATCGGCCAATGGCAGGCAACATCAGCCAAGGCATGCACGCATCTGACATAACATTTGTGCATCGAGAAAACGACGTCGGCCAACGGCAGGTGCCATCAGCCATGGCCTGCATGTATCAGTTGTGGCGTGTGCACATCGGCTGGGCGACATTGGAGTTAGCCAAAGGCAGGCGGTATCAGCCAAGTCCTGGACGCATCTGATGTGGCATGTGTGCATCAGGCAAGCAACGTCGGTCAATGACAGGCTCCAGCAGCCAAGGCCTGCACGCATCAACCTTGGCGTGTGCACATCGACTGGGCTACATCGGCGTCAGCCAACGACGGGCTGCATCAGCCAATTTTTACATGCATCTGACATGGCATGTGCGCTTCGGGAAAGCGATGTCGGCCAACGGCAGGCGTCATCAGCCAAGGCCTGGACGCATCAGCAGGCGAGTGTGTGCATCGGCTGTGGCCTGCATACATCGATCTGCTGACGTCTGACATGGCCTAGCCGCATCATCTGTGGCCTACACAAGTTGGTCAGCCGATGTTGGACGTGACTTTCCCGCATCGCCTTAGGCCTGCACACAACGGTCAGCCGACGTCGGACGTGAGATGCCACTATCGTCTGTGGCCTGCACAAATCGGTCACCCTACGTTGAACGTGGCCTGCAAGCATCGTCCATAGCTTGCACGCATCGGTCTGCCGACGTCGAACGTGGCCTGGCCGCATCGATTATGGCCTGCACACAACGCTCCACCGATGTTGGACATAGCCTGCCAGAATAATCTGTATCCTGCACACATCGGTCTTCCGACGTCGAACGTGGACTGGCCGTATCTTTCGTGGCCTGCACAACTTGGTCATCCGACGTCATATGTGGCCTGCTCGCATCGCCCTTGGCCTTCACACAACGGTCAGTCTACGTCGGACGTAGGCTACCACTATCGTCTGTGGCCTGCACACATCGGTCAGCCGACGTCGAACGTGGCCTTCCAACATCGTCCGTGGCCAGCACACATTGGTCAGCCGACGTCGAACGTGGGTTACAAGCATCGTTCGTGGCCTGCACATATTTGTCATCCGACATCGAACGTGGCCTGCCATCATCGTCCGTCGCCTACACAGATCGGTATGCCGACGTCGAACGCGGCCTTTATGTATCGTATGTGGCTTTCAATTTTTAGACGAGCGACGTTGCACGCGGCAACATTGGTCGAGGTCTAGTCGACAACATGCAGATGTCCATGCCGTACAAAAATCAAAAGAGTGTGAAACACCCTTCATGCATAACAACATATTCATCTATTTTCCATTATCAATTCTCAACGTTTCTGCCTCACGTGGTTCATTCGTACCAATCTTAATTACGTTTATGGTTCGTATGATATTTAAACATCTTTTATTTGAACAAATATTTACTCTATCATTAGTTTCACATGTTTAGAAGTGTTTTCGAGCATTTTCATATTTTTCTGACTTTTATTCATTTTTTAAATTTATTTTTACTATTTTTTATTTTTTACGTTACATTTTAAAATTTCAAATTTATGAAATTATTGAATTTAAGGTTAGTATATTTATTTTTTATTTTTTGGCATTAATGTTTTATTTTGTTCATATTTTTCCTATTTTTTATTATTTATTACTCATTTTTGGGATTTACTGAAAAAATAAAAATTAAAAAAATTATTAAAATTGTTTAATTTAAGGTTACTATATTTATTTATGAATTTTTTGCGTTAATTTTATTATTTTCATATTTTTCCTATTTTTTATTAATTAATTACTCATTTTCAAGATTTGCAAAAAAAATATAAAATTATTTTTTTTACAAAAATTGTTGGATTTAAGGTTTATATATTTATTTTTGATTTTTTTGCGTTGATTTTATATTTTTATCATATTTTTCCTAATTTTTATTAATTAATTACTCATTTTCGAGATTTGCCAAGGCCGTTATGCATCGTATGTGGCTTGCAATTTTTAGACGAGCGATGTTGCACGCGGCGACATTGGTCGAGGTCTAGTCGACGACATACAGATGTCCATGCCGTACAAAAATCAAAAGAGTGTGAAACACCCTTCATGCATAACAACATATGCATCTATTTTCAATTATCGATTCTCAACATTTCTGCCTCACGTGGTTCATTCGTACTAATCTTAATTACGTTTATGGTTCGTACGATATTGAAACATCTTTTATTTGTACAATATTTACTCTATCATTAGTTTCACTTGTTTAGAAGTGTTTCGAGCATTTTCATATCTTTCTGACTTTTATTCATTTCTTAAATTTATTTTTACCATTTTTTATTTTATACGTCTCATTTTAAAATTTAAAATTTATGAAATTATTGAATCTAAGGTTACTATATTTATTTGTGAATTTTTGGCGTTAAGTTTTTATTTTTTTCATATTTTTCCTATTTTTTATTATATATAACTCATTTTTGGGATTTTACTGAAAAAAATAAAAAATAAAAAAATTATTAAAATTGTTTAATTTAAGGCTACTGTATTTATTTGTGAATTTTTGGCGTTAATTTTATATTTTTTTCATATTTTTCCTAATTTTTATTAATTAATTAAACAGTTTTGATATTTGCAGAAAAGCAATAAAATTAATTTTTTTATGAAATTGTTGAATTTAGGGCTTCTATATTTATTTGTGAATTTATGGCATTAATTTTATATTTTTTTCATCTTTTTCTTCTTTTTTATTAATTAATTACTCATTTTCGGGATTTTCCAAAAACAATAAAAACAATTTTTTTTATGAAATTATTGAATTAAAGGTTTCTATATTTATTTGTAAATTTTTGGCATTAATTTTTTTTTATATATATATTTTTCCTATATTTTATTAATTAAATACTCATTTTTGGGATTTATCAAAAAAAAATGTTGAAATGATTGAATTTAAGGTTTCAATATTTATTTGTGAATTTTTGGAATTTATTTTATATTTTTTCATGTTTTTCCTGCTTTTTATTAATTAATTACTCAATTTTGGGATTTATCAAAAAAAATAAAAAATAAAAAAATATTGTCGAAGTTGTTGAATTTAAGGTTACTATATTTATTTGTGAATTTTTGGAATTAATTTTATATTTTTTCATATTTTTCCTGCTTTTTATTAATTAATTACTCAATTTTGGGATTTATCAAAAATAAAAAAAATATTGTTGAAGTTGTTGAATTTAAGGTTACTATATTTATTATTGAATTTTTTGCGTTAATTTTATATATTTTTTCATATTTTTCCTATTTATTATTAATTAATTACTAATTTTTGGGATTTGCCAAAAAAATAAATATTAAATATTTTTATGAAATAGTTTAATTTAAGGTTTCTATATTTATGCATGAAGGGTGTTTCACACTCTTTTGACTTTTGCACGGCATGGACATCTGCATGTTGTCGACTCGACCAATGTCGTCGCGTGCAACGTCGCTCGTCTAAAAATTGCAAGCCACATACGATTCATGCAGGCCACGTCCGACGTCGATATAAAAGAAATAACTTACTGGAAAGTGACATTTATTCCATAACTTCAAACATAGAAAGCAAGAACATAGGAAATAGATTACAAGGGAAAGAGAGGTTTTCAGAATATCGAAAATTTTCTAACGCCTCTAAATGCAAATGAAAGTCTCCTTTTATAGGAGAAGGAGAAATTGTCTTTATATCTTAGGCATACAAGTGTAAGGCTAGGATGTTGCGGACAAAAAGGAGGGGTCTACTTCTTTTGTTAAAGTAGAGATAGTGGAGAATAATTTTCTCATAGTGGGAAACATATGGGTCCATTTCTTTTTTCAAAAGTGACCGGATGTGAATCTCCTTTTGACTAAGGAGAGATAATGGAGCATCTTTATCTCTAAAGTGTTTTGTCTTGTAGCTTCTCTTTGGATGATAATTTAGAATAATGAAGTGCCACTATATGGAAAAATAATTCCGGCTTTGCCTCTATTTTTCCACAAGGGTCCTTTTCCTATTCATAATCAGGATCCATGTAAGCCAAGGCTAAACTTTTGGGATTACACATGTCACCATTGTCTTCGCTGCTGCTTTCGGTGGAAGCGGCATCTTCAATCATTTTCATGATCTGGTTTTCGTCATATTCTTCCATGTTATCCAATGCATCTTTTAGTTTCTTTCTGAGTGCTGCCTTGGATAAAATCTTTGTAGAAGATGAACTTGCCTTGTCTTTTGACTGAACTTTAGTATTACGTTGTTTGGGAATCCAACCTTTGACTTGGATTTGCTTAACCCAATTAATGGATACGTTCAAAATCATTCTTGGAAAAGTTCCAAGAAATAATATACGATATTCTTTTCTGAATATAATATTTGCATAATTTAATAAGCGTTGGTAGAGTAGTAATTCCTTCTTTGGTTTGAAAATCTTCAAACCTATTGAGAAATTGCTGGGGGAGAGAATTTTCAATTCCTCCGACTAAGTTTCACCATTCGTAGAACCATCTGGGAATAGGTGCTTTGATAATGCTTGGACTGTACTTTACGAACCAAGTATGTCTTGGTCTCAAATAAAGAAAATTCATCCATGCTGCCTTATAATCATACCAATTATAAGTTTGTGGCTTGTGGGTCATCGTCAAAGCAATGGGACTATGTAGGTGGTCTGCAAACCATTCAAAAGGATCCAAAATTTTATTGATAGTGAATCTTGAATAATTGATGTAGTTGTTTGCATCTCTAGAATGCTCTATTTCTATTGAATCTGTATCAATAAGAATGGCTTCATAGAATCTTCTGGTTTTTAATGATTGCCAGTATCCATATAATTGAAATCTGTGTAACAGGGTTTGATTAGAACTCATGTGTCCATGTTTCCAAATTCTTTGTTGAGAGCCATTATAGGCAATACCTGTGAGATAATAAATTCAAAATATTCTTCTTCTTTTGGGATTGATTTAAGGGGGATAGTTTTGGTTAACTCGGGGTTAACGGCTTGAGCAAAAGACTCTGGTGGTTTCATAGCATAACTCTCTTTGGTTTGAACAGAGCTGGAAGATGTCTCTTGTTCAAAGGGTTTTGTTGGTCTAAGATTGATCAACTTTGGTTGAGGCGGACAAAGGAGCTTTGGAAGCTTCTGTTGAGGAGGACTGGGTAGCCTTGGATAATCTGCCAAAGCTGTGAACTTGTTTTGGAAGGTTAGTTCAGGCCTTTGAATAGCTTCAGTTTTTACTGGAGTTAAGGATGGAAGTGTAAATGGTCTAGCCATTTTTGCTTTTGGAAGATTGTCTCCTTTAGAAGGATCAATAGGTCTAAATGGCCTCATGTTTTCCCTGCAAGAATTCACGAGTTAGAAAGTCTGGTAGAAAATTATCTTCTCCTTTGATAAAATCAATTTTAAAATCAAAGCTAGATAGTAGAGCTTGCCACCTAGCAAATATTTGTTTTGAAACAAGGTTTTTAACATCTTTTTGCAAGATTTCTTTAGCAGACTTACAATCTACTCTTAATAAAAATTCTTTATTAATAAGGTCATCTTGAAACTTAGTGATACATAGCACTATAGATAAAATTTCCTTTTTAACTGTTGAATAATTTTTTTGAACGAAATTCCAGATTCCGAATGTAAAACGAATGAGTTGTTCTGTAGATTCTAGATCTACTTTTTGTTTAAGAATTCCACCATAACCTGCATCAGAAACGTCAGTTTCAACAATCATAAAGGCATCGAGGTTAGGAATTCCTAGACATGGAATATTTTGGACAAGAGCTTTAACTTTAATGACAACTTGGGTTTGTTCAGAACTCCAAGGGACTGGGTTCTTCCTAAGCCTCTTGTATAAAGGTTCACAAGTTTGTCTGACTTTAAGAATAAAATCAGCAACATAGTTAAGGCTTCCTAAAAACCTCTGAAGTTGGGTTTTATCAGGAATTTCATTAGGAAATATAGAAGAGAACTCAATGGCTCTACAAATAGGTTTGTAGTACCTTGGTAAAAATCATGACCTAGAAATCTAATAGTGGTTTGAAAAAGTACCATTTTCTTGACACTGACGACTAACCCATTATTCTTAACAATCTTGAAGAAAGTATTGAGATGTTTAAAATAAGAATCAATGTTTTCTGAAAAGATTAGCACATCATCAATATAAACAATTGACATATAAGAATAATCATTAAATATGGAATTCATGATATTTTGAAATTTAGATGGGGCATTCTTAAGCCCGAAAGGCATTACATTCCATTCATACTATCCAAACGGGACGTTGAAAGCAGTTTTGTATTTATCTTTTTCTAAAATCTGGATTTGCCAAAAACCTGATTTCATGTCAAACTTGCTATAGACATTAGCTTTAAAAGTCCTTTTCAAAAGGTCTCGTTTGTTAGGTATGGGGTACGTGATCCATTTTAAAACAGAGTTTAAAGGTTTATAGTTGATTGCCAGTCTTGGTGCTCCTCTTTCTTTCTCTCCGTTTTTATTAATGTAGAAAGCAGAACAACTCCAAACTGATTTGGAAACCCTGATAATCTTATTTTTTAAAAGAGTGTCAATCTCTTTCTTACAAAATTCCATCATCTCGTGATTTATCTGAATGGGCCTTTCCTTAGTGGTAATTGCATGTTCATTGAATCCCTCAATGTATGGTAAGTCAACAATATGTTTTTTGCGTTCCCAAAAAGCATTTGGAAAATCAGAACATATTTCTTCTTCAAATCTTTTCTGAAGATTGTCCATCTTATTAACCATCTCCGGGGTTTTAAAATTTGTTCAATTTTCTTAACACAAATTTCATCTTTTAAAAAGGTGATATGTTGTGAAATGTTATTAATACGGAAAGCAGTATTGTCCCTAATGAAATTACTTTCATCTTGAGAAAGAGTTTTTACAAAAGGAAAATGTAAATCTTTTCCAATAATAGTAGTATTAATACCATTTAAATCAGTAAAATAAGGTTTTATCTGAGTGATAAAAGGTATTTCAAGTATAATATCTTCATTGATATCTTCGGTTATCACAAAATCATTTGTTAAACAAATACCATTATTGCAAATATGAGCTTTAGAAAGCTTATAATTAATTTTCAAAAGTTCTCCTGTAGCAGAGTATAATTTTGAAGTACTTTTTCGCAAATACTTAGTAGGAATAATGCCTTTTATTATGCAGTTACGATCTGCACCACTGTCAAGCAAAGCAATTTTGTTAATAACAAAATGTTTATTAATAACAATCTTAATAGGAATATGATGACTCTGAGGTCTGATCGATGAAATTACAGTTATACCTGGAGCTACCGAAGTAGAAGTATGGTTACCTGTATTGGTAACATGAGGTTCAGTTAAATGATCATTATTGATTGAGTCAATGTCATTATTTTGTGTAGACTCATGGTCTGAATCTAGTTCCTGTAGAGGGGCCTTCTTGAGGACCTGGTCCGTAAGAACATCCATTTCGACTTTTCCTAGTCGAGATTTGATATCTTTAATTTCTTCTTTGAGATTAGATACTTCTCTACGAAGATCGGATAGGGAGGGTTCAGAGTGACTATCTGAGCGACTCATGATTTGTTTCATGCTGAAAGATTCAACAACTGGACGGGATTTTGGTTTGTCCGTGTTGAAAATGATATTTTTGAGTTCTAGGAGGAAATGCTGAATGACATCAAAAAGAGCTTCTTTTGAGTGATCTGAAAGTACTCGAATGGTTTGGGGTGTACTGTCGCAAGTGCAAAAAGCTTCAGTACAGGTGCAATCTTTTCCTGATTGGCTTGCATCTAACTCATAATCCAGATCAATATCTTCACTATCACTGTATTCATCAGATGTACCTGAAGATTCAGAAAAAGGTTCATCAAGTATAGCAAGAAGCTTACTCTTTGTGTCGTCATCCATATTAAGAAGATTAATCTTCTTTTTCTTGGTTTCCGAACGACATTGATTAGCCTTATGGCCTGTCTTGCCACATGTCCAACTAACATCAATTTTGGCATCCTCAGGTCTCTTTGACCTGGATTTCTTTTTTCTAGGCCTGGTAGAATCATCTCTTCTTCGAGATTTTTTCTTATGAGATTTCTTCTCACTTCTGTCCTTTTTCACTCTATCTGGGGGAGTGATAAAATCAAAGTCTATACAAAAACTTCCAAGTTCTCTCCTAGAAGAGGATTGTTCTTTCTTAAGCTGATTTTTAAGCTTAATATCTGTGCAGAGTTCAAGCCCTACAATATTGATGGTACTTACCAAATCACCATAAGTCAGGTTGTTGTAAGGAATACGGCCGTCATTTCTATCCTGAATTTTAGTCCTTACCTTGTCTGCAAAAAAAGGAGGTAAACCACTAATCAAGCGTTCCTTCCAAAAATCTAAATGACAATCTGGACGGAGCATGACCTTGCTCAAAAAGGCATGTTTGTCAAGAATGAAACCGTCTAGATTTGGACAATTGAGGTTATTTAGGATTTGAAAACTTCTATCTTGAAAAAGTTTTGGTTCGCCTATGAAGTTTTTGGCAATATGATAAAGGAGAGTAGCACATGCATCTTCCTTAGTAATTTGGGAAGTAGACTGTGTGTTTCCCTCAACTTTAACAATTGTCTCTGTTGATGTGGCATTGAGGATAAGAAACTTAGTTGCATCATTGCAGTAGTTATCCCACCAATGTTTTAACATACCAGTGAAACCTGCAGCAATCATAGTAGCATCTTCTTTATCTGCAGAACCTCGCATCTTATATGTAGTGATTGCAACTCCCATTTCATGGAGCTTGTTGTATATTTGATGTTCTGCAAGACCATCAATATTCCATTCAGTAATACTTCTTCCTTCATGAGATGAAGTAGATAAGAAAGCATTTTCCTCATACTGCAAATCTAGAAAAGAGGGTTTGCTATGGTAGTTTTTCATATTATGAAAACGGCCATTGGATAGCTTTTGAAGTAGAATAGATTTCTCCTGAAGGGTAGAAACCTTTTTGTGGGTCTTTTCCTCTTTTGTGGAAACTTTGAAATTGTTAAGTTGTTCATTGATTTTATCAATGATTTTTCCTGAGACTTCAAAGGTGTTAGATAATTTAGGGAATTTTTCTTTGGAGAATTCTGGGAGTTTGAATCCTGGGTTAGGTTCAATATTATGGTTGGATGAAGTAGAAGCTGGAGTTGGTCTTCTACTAAGAGTAGGTTTAGTGTCTTCAATTTTTCTGGAGATGACATGAAGAATTTGGTTAGAGTAGTTGTTTTGTTCTATTACTCGGTCAATATCTGCAGCAGTGAGTATAGTGCTATTCTTATCACTTTTTTCTTTAAAAGGGGAAGCCTTGATTACTGTTCCTGCAACAGGGATGTTAATTCCTTCAAGAGGAGGAGTAATAGATTCAACAATCTTATTTGAAGCAGTGTACCATTTATTAATGATAACTTATAATGTTTCAGTAGAATTTTTAATCCTACCAGTCATTTCAAACCATTTAAAGAATTCGATTTCACAACCGATTCTTCTCATATCATTCATCCATAAATCTCTAAAGGATTCTCTTTGAGGTAGCTCAAAAGTAGCAACATACCAGTTTCCTTTTACCTGGTTACTTGGATGAGTCTATTGCTTGTGCAATATGTCCATATTAGGATCAAAGGAATTACCTGTCTTAAGCATTGTAATCCATGCAGGCTTTTCTTCTGGTGGTTCCATCTCACTTTCTGAGGGGCTGCCAGGGAGATCCTAGTAAAATACCTTAGGAATGTCTCCTGAAAAGTCTACACCTGTGACTTTACCTTTGCTGTTGTCTGCAACATAAATAGTTTCATCGTCCGCTTCCTACGGGGTTTTTGAAGAAGAAGGTGGCCTGGGAACGGGTCTCGAGGGACACAAAGTTGAGGGACCAGACCAGGATGACCTTTGATACGAGGAAGATCTCCTAACGGAGTTGTCAAGAAATTTGAGTTCTATTGACCCGTCGGGAAACTGAACGACTCTTTCAATCTGAGATCTTTCAGAATGAGACGCAAAAGGTTGAGTTATGTTTTCAAAACGCCAATCATTACTGGAGAGTATATCTTTCCATTGGATAAGACGAGGAATGCAGATAGAACTATGTTCATGATTGGCTTCCATAAGCATAGTCACACCTTTAGGACTTTCATTATAAGTCTTAGGTGCAAGAGTGGTTTTCATAAGTCTGTAATAACTCGGTAAATAATAGCTATTTCACGAGTATTGGTTTTACTGTTCAAATTTTTAGTTTTGACATTAAGAGTCAAAGAATCCATGACATTAGGATAATTGATGTCAAGGGAGAAGTTAGGATAACAATTAAAGTAAACTGGCCCATCAACTAGGTTACTCTGCAAAACTCCTAATAAAGAATCATCAAAATTCAAAAATCGGCCATCTCGAAGGATGACACAAACAGGAATATCAAGACCTTTCCTAAACAAAGGCTTAACAACAACTTGCACTAAACCAATATGCAAATAATTATAAGCAGACTTATAATGATTAATATCATTTTCTTTAAACAAACGAATAACTTCTAAAGAGTTATTAATAGCTATAGTAGATTCACAAGTCTTAATGTTATGACGAGTAATCCAACTAAAATTACCTAACTGGTAAATCATTTTAAAAGGTTCCTCTGGAATACTCCAGTTTTGTAAATCATTTTCTAATTTAGGAATCTTACTTGCTTGAGAAGATAAATTGATATTATTTAAAATATGTTGGTTATTATCCATATGATTTTGAAAATATTGTCTAATGGACTTATAGTACAAAATGTATTTTAATAAGTAAAGTAATAATAAACAACATGCATGCAAGTATATATAAGGATATTAATACGAGTATCAAAGATCCAAATAGTGTTTCTAAGTGAGGGTCTATTGGTTTTACAACAGTTCTTTTCCTAGAGTCATCTAAGCTACGGGACCACCATCAACAGGTCTAAACGCCCTCCTGGCTACAACGACCATACAGATACGGCTGACCAACGTACGAATTGGATATTAATCGGTTACCTCATATTTCGTAGGAAAGAACGAATATCTCAACACCAAGTATAGAAACAATATATAGGAACATGATAAGAGTAATAATAAACTCATACATACGAACAACATATCAAAAATTATTAAAATACTACATTAAAATAATTTTGTCATGCATTAGACAGTATATATACTTAGTTACTCATACTAAGTACGTATACTGCCAACATGGCGACAGACGATGCTGGCAGGCCACGTCCTACGTCGGTTGACAGATGTGTGCAGGCCACGAACGATGCAGGCAAGCCACGTTCGACGTCGGCTGACCAATGTGGGCAGGCCACAGACGATAGTGGAAGCCCACGTCCGACGTCGGCTGACCGTTGTGTGCAGGCCAAAGGCGATGCGGGAAGGCCACATCTGACGTCGACTGACCAAGCTGTGCAGGTCACGGAAGATGCGGCCAGGCCACGTCCGACGTCAGTAGACCGATGTGTGCAGGCTACGGATGATTCTGCAGGCCATGTCCAACGTCGGCTGACCGATGTGTGCAGGCCATAATCGATGCGACCAGGCCACGTCCGACGTCGGTAGACCGATGTGTGCAGGCTTTGGACGATGTTGGCAGGCCACGTCCGACGTCAGCTGACCGATGTATACAGGCCACAGACGATAGTGGCATCCCACGTGCGACGTTGGCTGACCGTTGTGTGCAGTCTAAAGGCAAAGCGTGCAGGCCACGTCCAACATCGGCTGACCAAGTTGTGCAGGCCACGGACGATGCGGCCAGGTCATGTCAGACGTCAACAGATTGATGTGTGCAGGCTACGTACCATCGTCCGTCGGCTGCACACATCGGTCTGCCGACGTTGAACGTGGCCTTTATGCATCGTATGTGGCTTGCACTTTTTAGACGAGCGACGTCGCACGCGGCGACATTGGTCAAGGTCTAGTCGACAATATGCAGATGTCTAGGCGACATTGGCCAAGGCCTGCATGCATCAACCGTGGCGTGTGCGCATCGGCTGGGCAACATCAATCGTGACTTGCGCGCTTCGGCCATGCGACGTCGACCAGCGACAGGCAACATCAGCCAAGGCCTGCACGCATCAACCGTGGTGTGTGCTAATCGGGCAAACGACGTTGGCCAACGACATGCACCATCAACAAAATCCTAGTCGCATCAGCCGTGGCGAGTGCGGATCGGTTGTGGCCTGCAATCATCGGTCAATGGCAGGCGACATCGGCCAAGGCATGCATGCATCAGCAGTGGCGTGTGTGCATCGGCTGGGCGACATCGACCGTGGCCTGCGCGCTTCGTCCATGCGACGTCGACCAACGACAGGCAACATCAGCCAAGGCCTGCACACATCTGACGTGGAATGTGCGCATATGGCAAACGACGTCGGTCAACGGCATGCAACATTAGGTAAGGCCTGCACGCATCAGCCGTGGTGTGTGAACATCGGCTGGGCATCACCGGCCGTGGCCTGCGCGCATCGGCCAATGGCAGGCGACAATGTCCAAGGCCTGCACACATCAATCATGGAATGTGTTCATTTGGCAAACGATGTCGGCAAACGACATGCACCATCAGCTAAGGCCTAGACGCATAAGTCGTGTGGGTAGTGGCTTGCGCACATTGGCCAATGGCAGGCGACAACGGCCAAGTACAGTGTCTATCATCCATGGCGTGTGCGCATCGGCTGGGTAAAATCGGTCGTGGCCTGCACGCATCGTCCAACAACAGGCAGCATCAGCCAAGGCATGCACGCATCTGACGTAACATGTGCGCATTGAGAAAATGACGTCGGCCAACGGCAGGCGCCATCAGCCATGGCCTGCATGTGTCACGACCCGAGAGCACCCCCTAGTCGTAACCGGCGTATTCGACCTCGAAAAGGTCAAATACAAGCGTCATGGATCATTCATTGCATACGATACAAAAAAAATAGAGGCGAATTTAAAACTTTCTTATCACACGAAGATACTTTCAATAAATAGCGAGCGGAAGACTTTCTAGACTTTATACAATATGTCTCAAAACCATCTAATACTTGAATACAACATTGGGACTAAGCCCACTCAAAACTTTAACAAAACTACAAGACATAAAGAACATGTTGGTTATTGTCCTCGAATCTAAGAGGACTCACCAAGTCTTCATCTTCAAACACCGTAGAACCTATCCATCAACCATGGATATCAACATCTACAAATCCCTACACTTTAGTCAAAAGGGAAAGAAAGGGGTTAGTACAATTAAGTACTAAGTAT
>JAJOOS010081278.1:0-12832 GCA_029582725.1 Solanum chiquidenum | reverse complement strand
TACACCAAAGGAATTCGACGGTCCATTGGTGTCCCTGAAATGGACATATATTTAAGGGAAGAAAGAAATATAGACGGAGATGATGAATCAAAGAAGATGATTCTTCAAGCTTCAATTTCAAATATCAAGCGTAATACTCGTATATTAGTTTGCAACCAACTTGGAAAGATTCAACGATTAATAAATGAAAAAATGTGGTTGGTGCATCATATTATTGCTACTGACGTTTTCCAAGAAGATGAAAAAGAAGCTGTTGACGAATCATGGAGGAATACCGTTTTGCAACCATGCCTGGATATTGTGAAAGGATTTCTCAAAAAAATATGATCACAATATTATTATTGAGTGTACATAAAGTATCATTATCTCTATCTAGTGTTATTTTGTCTCTTGATCACTTTAATTTTGGACCTATTTTGTACAGTTTGTATCGCACTACAGATATATATTTATGATATGACCCTTCTTTTTATATATATTATTCTTGTCTGTAATAACATTGTTTATTTATAGAGAAAATATTTAAGCTATATAAAAATATTTATATTACGGTTCAATCGAAGCCCAAGTCCCAAGTCCAAGTCCAAGTCATTGATATTTAATATATATTAATATAAATACGTACTTACATAATTACATGACATCATTCTTAATGTCAAAGTAATAGAGTGAAAAAATAAATGACAATAAATATTTGGGAAGATTCTAACATTAAAAAATTCGAAAAAATAAAATTCTTAACTCCAAATTTAAAATTGTTGCATAGACAAAGAAGAGAAAATAATAAATTTGCAACCATGTCTAGATATTGTGAAAAGTTTGCTCAAAAACAAATGATCACAATATTATTATTGAGTAAACATAAACTATCATTATCTCTATCTTGTGTTATTTTGTCTCTTGATCACTTTAAGTTTGGACCTATTTTGTACAGCTTGTATCGCACAATAAATATATATATGATATGACCCTTCTTTCTATATATATTATTCTTGTCTGTAAAAACATTGTTTATTTATAGAGCAAATATTTAGGGCTTATAAAAATATTTATTTTACGGTTCAATCGAAGCCCAAGCCCCAAGTCCAAGTCATTGATATTTAGTATATTTTAATATAAATACGTACTTACCCAATTACATGAGATGATTCTTAATGTCAAGGTAATAGAGTGAAAAAAAATAAATGACTATAAATATTTGGGAAGATTCTAACCTTAAAGAATTCGAAAAAATATAATTCTTAACTCCAAATTTAAAATTATTACATAGACAAAGAAGAGAAAATAATAAATTTGCAATCTATCGGTAAAGATTAGTTAAGGAAATATACTCTACAAAATTCAATCACGATGATGGATGCTTCATTCAGTAAAATTTTGATCTATTATTACGTGCTGCACAAGTGATTATAAATACTTGTAATTAAAATAGTAATGGATAATTGTTCATTCCCTTCTAATTGAATTAGACTTGGTACTTATGACGTGTTGTTAAATAGTATATGAATTGACGCATTATCAGTTGAATGTATTCCTTCAGAAATATTATTGAGTTCGTTTTACAATCCTTTTGAAATCCATCTTTTCGTCAATCTTGTATGTGATCTCATGACAATGAGCATCTAAAAACTTCAACCTAAAATTATTTAAACCTAATCACCCAATTTCTAGCTGACGTATCTGTAGGTTTTTTTTCAAGAACTATTCTTATCGTAAAAGATATGATTTTTTTTAAATTTGGTTAGTACCAATTAATAAGTTCATAATCACATTTTTACTATAAAAACCCATTACATGATATCTCCAAACAATGTACGTCTAATAACTTCATTCTAAAATTATTTAATAGTCATTCCCAAAATTCAAGTCGACATATCTATACATTTTTCAAAAGTCATTGATCTTATCCTAAAATATATCAGTATTTCTGAATATGGTACGCCAATTAATAAGTCCACAAATACATTTTACTATAAATGCTCAATGCAATCTCTTTCATAACCACCATCAAGAAAAATATATTATTTTCCATAGTTTATTACATCTCAAACAAGGTTTCTACTTAATAATGTTATATTTACAAGAATATTTAATGTATGAGTGCATGCATGAGTGTTTTTCATGAGATTATTTACTATTTTATACTAATTATGATTTTATTTTACGTGTAGCTAAAATGAATATATTCATCAACAACAACAGGTTCAACAAGAAGTAAATGGTGTTCATAATGGGAGCAACAGGAACGGGAAAATCTCATCTCTCTGTTGACCTTGCCACCCATTTTCGAGGAGAAATAATCAACTCGGACAAAATGCAAGTATATAAGGGACTTGAAATCGTGATCATTAAGATCACAGACACTGAGAAACAAGGTGTACGACACTATTTGCTAGGTATATATATTCGAAAAAGACATTTTTTGTGATTCATTTATTTTAATGTGAATATTAACTGATATTTATTTTGTTTCGCATTTTCTTAGGTGAAATTGAGCCATATTCTGACTTCACGGCTGATGATTTTTGTCTGCAGGCAATTCTCTACATAGAAATTTTTTTGAAGACTCAATGTGTTCCAATTATTGTTGGAGGTTCAAATTCTTATATTGAAAAACTTGTGGAAGACCCTGTGTTCATGCTCAAATATGAGTATGATAGTTGCTTTATTTGGATTGATGTAGAGCAATCAGTCTTGAACCGTAGAGTTGACATGAGAGTTGATGAAATGGTCAATGCAGGTAGTTTTTATAGTTATTTTATATATGAATCAAAATATAATAATGAATCTAGATAAAACTTTTCTTATATAGTTTTCTTAATAATATCTTTGGTTGTCAAATCTATTTCCAATTAAAGAAAAATATTCTTAAATTTGTATTGCATGCAGGATTGGTGGTTGAGGTGCGACAATTTTTCATTCCAAATGCAGATTACATCAAAGGAATTCGACGGTCCATTGGTGTCCCTGAAATGGACATATATTTAAAGGAAGAAAAAAATATAGACAGAGATGATGAATCAAAGAAGATGATTCTTCAAGCTTCAATTTCAAGTATCAAGCATAATGGTCGTATATTAATTTGCAACCAACATGACAAGATTCAACGATTAATAAATAAAAAAATGTGGTTGGTGCATCATATTATTGCTACTCACGATTTCCAAGAAGATGGAAAAGAAGATGTTGACGAAGCGTGGAGGAATACCGTTTTACAACCATGCCTAAATATTGTGAAAAGTTTTCTCAAAAAATAGATGATCACAATATTATTATTGAGTGCACATAAACTATCATTATCTCTATCTTGTGTTATTTTGTCTCTTGATCACTTTAATTTTGGACCTATTTTGTACAGTTTGTATTGCACTACATATATATATTTATGATATGACCCTTCTTTCTATATATATTATTCTTGTCTGTAAAAACATTGTTTATTTATAGAGCTAATATTTAAGCTTTATAAAAATATTTATTTTTAGGCCCGATCCAAGCCCAAGCCCCAAGTCCAAGTCTTTGATATTTAGTATATGTTAATATAAATACGTACTTACACAATTACATCAGATCATTCTTAATGTCAGGGTAATAGAGCGAAAAAAATAAATGACTATAAATGTTTGGGAAGATTCTAACCTTAAAGAATTCGAAAGAATATAATTCATAACTCCAAATTTAAAATTGTTACATAGACAAAGAAGGCAAAATAATAAATTTGCAATCTATCGGTAAAGATCAGTTAAGGAAATATATTCTACATAATTCAATAACGATGATGGAAATTTTATTCAGTAAAACTTTGATCTATTATTACATGCTGCACAAGTGAAAATAAATACTTGTAATTGAAATAGTTATGGATAATTGTTCCTTCCCTTCTAATTGAATTAGACTTGGCACTTATGACGTGTTGTTAAATAGTATATGAATTGACGCATTATCACTTGAATGTATTCCTTCAGAAATATTATTGAGTTCTTTTTACAATCCCTTTGAAATCCATCTTTTCGTCAATATTGTATGTGATCTCATAACAATAAGCATCTAAAAACTTCAACCTAAAATTATTTAAACCTAATCACCCAATTTCAAGCTGACGTATCTGTAGGTTTTTTTTCAACAACTATTCTTATCCTAAAAGATATAAAAAAAATTAATTTGGTTAATACCAATTAATAAGTTCATAATCACATTTTTACTATAAAAGCCCATTATATGTGATCTCCAAACAATGTACGTCTAATAATTTCATTCTAAAATTATTTACTTGTCATTACCAAAATTCAAGTTGACATATCTATACATTTTTCAAAAGTTATTGATCTTATCCTAAAAGATATCAGTATTTCTGAATATGGTATGCCAATTAATAAGTCCACAAATACAATTTACTATAATTGCTCAATGCCATCTCTTTCATAACCACCATCAAGAAAAATATATTCTCTTACATAGTTTATTACATCTCAAGCAAGGTTTCTACTTATTAACTTTATATTTACAAGATTGCTTAATGTATGAGTGCATGCATGAGAGGTTTTCATGATATTATTTACTATTTTATACTAATTATGATTTTATTTTATGTATAGCTAAAATGAATACATTCATCAACAACAACAAGTTCAACAAGAAGAAAGTGGTGTTCATAATGGGAGCAACAGGAACGGGAAAATCTCGTCTTACTGTTGACCTTGCCACCCATTTTCGAGGAGAAATAATCAACTCGGACAAAATGCAAGTATATAAGGGACTTCAAATCGTGACCAACAAGATCACAGACACTGAGAAACAAGGTGTACGACACTATTTGCTAGGTATATATATTCGAAAAAGATATTTTTTGTGATTCATTTATTTTAATGTGAATATTAATTGATTGTTATTTTTTTCACATTTTCTTAGGTGAAATTGATCCAGATTCCGACTTCACGGCTGAAGATTTCTGTCTGCAGGCAATTCTCTACATAGAAAAATATTTAATACTCAATGTGTTCCAATTATTGTTGGAGGGTCAAATTCTTATAATGAAAAACTTGTGGAAGACCTTGTGTATATGTTCAAATATGAGTATGATAGATGCTTTATTTGGATTGATGTAGAGCAATCAGTCTTGAACCGTAGAGTTGCTAGGAGGGTTGATGAAATGATCAATGCAGGTAGTTTTTGTAGTTAATTTATATATGAATCAAAATATAATAATGACTCTAGCTAAAACTTTACTTATATAGTTTTCTTAATAATACTTTTGGTTGTCAAATCTATGTCCCACTAAATAAAAATATTCTTAAATTTATGTTGCATGTAGGACTGGTGGATGAGGTGCAAAAAAATTTCATTCCAGATGCAAATTACACCAAAGGAATTCGACGGTCCATTGGTGTCCCTGAAATGGACATATATTTAAGGGAAGAAAGAAATATAGACGGAGATGATGAATCAAAGAAGATGATTCTTCAAGCTTCAATTTCAAGTATCAAGCGTAATGGTCGTATATTAATTTGCAACCAACTTGACAAGATTCAACGATTAATAAATGAGAAAATGTGGTTGGTGCATCATATTATTGCTACTGGCATTTTCCAAGAAGATGGAAAAGAAGATGTTGACGAAGCATGGAGGAATACCGTTTTGCAACCATGCCTGGATATTGTGAAAGGATTTCTCAAAAAATTATGATCACAATATTATTATTGAGCGTACATAAAGTATCATTATCTCTATCTTGTGTTATTTTGTCTCTTGATCACTTTAATTTTGGACCTATTTTGTACAGTTTGTATCGCACTACAGATATATATTTATGATATGACCCTTCTTTCTATATATATTATTCTTGTCTGTAAAAACATTGTTTATTTATATAAGCTATATAAAAATATTTACTTTACGGTTCAATCGAAGCCCAAGTCCCAAGTCCAAGTCCAAATCTTTGATATTTAATATATATTAATATAAATACATACTTACATAATTACATGAGATCATTTTAATGTCAAGGTAATAGAGTGAAAAGAATAAATGACTATAAATATTTGGGAATATTCTAACCTTAAAGAATTCGAAAAAATATAATTCTTAACTCCAAATTTAAAATTGTTACATAGACAAAGAAGAGAAAATAATAAATTTGCAACCATGCCTGGATATTGTGAAAAGTTTTCTCAAAAAAAGATGATCACAATATTATTATTGAGTGTACATAAACTATCATTATGTAACATCCGGCAATTTGAACTAACTATGAAGAAGCTTGAAGTGGGAAACAGTGCTTGTGCATGTTCTTAGTGGATTATGCCTCCACGAAGAGCAGTCAGAGTTCGTCCAGCTATGAGGAGTATTAAGGAACAAGAGTTACTGAATGACCTAGAAGTGCAAACCCAAGAAGAGATCCAATATGTTGATTTTTGTGAAGCTATCCGGATGTTAAGTCAAGTTGCGACCTATCATGTTAGCTAGGGAGATAATCGACACAAAGTGGTTGATACTTCAAGGATCCGTGAACTCATAAGGATGAACCCACCAAGCTTCACAGGTTCAAGTTTTAGTGAGAATCCGGAGAACTTCATTGAGGAGGTTAAAAGGGTATTTGATGTGATGCACGTTGCTGAGTCGGAGAGGGTGGAACTAGCTGCATACCAATAGAAGGGTGTTGCTAGAATCTGGTTCGACCAATGGAAAAAGAATAGGGTTGAGGATGCGTCAGTAGTGAGTTGGGTTGTGTTTGAGAGTTCTCTCATGGGGCGTTTCTTTCCTCGTGAGTTGCGAGAGGCAAATATAAAAGAGTTTCTCACCCTTAATCCGGAGTCTATGAGTGTTCATGAGTACAGTCTGAAGTTCACACAACTTTCCCGCTATGCTCCGGAGATGGTTGCTGACATGAGGAGCAAGATGAGTTTATATGTTGCTGGGTTGTCTCGTCAGTCAAGCCAGGAAGGCAAGGCAACTATGTTGATAGGGGATATTGACCTAGAAAGAATTATGATCCATTTATAACAAGTTGAGGAGGATAAACTGAAGTATATAGAAGAGTCAAAGGATAAGAGGGCAAAGATAGTAGGGGACGAGTTCAGGCAGAAAAAGAATAATGCTAACCAGTCATCCCTCCCACAGAAAAAAAAGGGACCTGCTCCACCATCTGCTAGTGCGCCTGCACCCAGATACAGAGGTGAACATAATGGCCAAAATTTGAAGAACTTCAAGGCTAGACTAGCACAGTCTTCAGGTAATATGGCACCAGGAGGTAGTTTGATTCCTACATGTGCTAGGTGTGGTAGAACTCACCCAGGGAAATGTTGTGATGGCCAAACAAGTTGTTTTAAGTGTTGACAAGAGGGTCACTTCGTGAAAGAGTGCCCTAAGAGCAGGCAAGGTCGTGGAAATCTAGGCAATAGGGCCCAATCTTCATCAGTTGCTCCCCCATATAGGATGGTACTTAGAGGAGCTACTTTTGGTACTGATGGAGGAGCAAACCGCCTTTACGCAATCAACAGTCGCCAAGCGCAAGAGGATTCACCAGAGGTTGTCACTAGTAGGATTCGAATCTTTGATTTGACTGTTTATACTTTCCTAGACTCAAGAGCGAGTTTATCTTTTGTGACTTTTTATGTTGCTATGAACTTTGATGATATTCCTGAGCAACTTAGTGAGCTATGAAGTGTCTCTACGCTCTGTTGGTGAGGCTATTCTAGTAGAGAGAGTTTATCGTGATTGTCCTGTTTCTATCAATCACAAGAGTACCATGGTTATTTTAGTTGAGTTGGACATGGTAGAATTTGATGTCATTCTTGGTGTGGACTGGCTTCATGCCTGTTATGCTTCAGTTGATTGTAGAACTCGAGTGGTCAAGTTTCAGTTTTTGAGTGAGCCAGTCATAGAGTGGAGTAGCAGTTCAACAGTGCCTAAGGGTCATTTCATTTCGTACCTTAAGGCGAGGAAGTTAGTTTAGAAGGGTTGTATCTATCACTTAGTCCGAGTTAATGACTCTAGTGTTGAGATACCTCCCATTCAGTCAGTTCCTATAGTAAGGGAGTTTCTAGAAGTTTTTCCTGATGACTTACCTAGAGCCCCTCCTAAGAGAGAAATAGACTTTGGTAAGACATCATTCCAGATACTCATCCTATCTCTTTTCCGTCATATGGAATGGCACTAGCAGAGTTGAAAGAGTTAAAAGAGCAGTTAAAGGGATCTAGTAGATAAGGGTTTTATTTGACCAGGTTGACTCGAAAAATAGCGAAGTTTCAACTATCTGAAGCTTGTGAGGAAAGCTTTCAGGAATGGAAAAATAAGTTGACTACTGCCCAGTTATGATATTTGGTTCTTGAGTACATTCTGGGTATCTGAATCTAAAATGGTTTCCACAAGGAGGAATAGTGATGATGAATAGGTCTGACCCATCATTAATGTCAGAAGTAAAAGGTGAGAAAGACCCAGACCCTATCTTGCTGGAATTACAGGCAAAATGTTCATAAGCAGTGATGGCTTTTGAACAAGGGGAGATGGTGTTTTGAGATATCAAGGTGGATTGTGGGATTGGTTTCAAGGATATTTGAGATGATTACCTATCTTACATGGAGTTGCTTACAACAATAGTTACCTTTCTAGCATCCGAATGGCTCCATATGAAGCTCTTTATGGGAGAAGATGTAGATCTCCTATTGGATGGTTTGAAGTTGGTGAAGCAGGGTTGATAGGACCAAATTTAGTTCACCAAGCTATGGAGAAGGTGAAAGTGATTCAAGAGAGGTTGAAAACGGCACAGAGTCGTCAAAAATCCTACACTGACGTTAGGAAAAGGGCGTTAGAGTTTGAAGTAGATGATTGGGTATATTTGAAAGTTTCACCCATGAAGAGGATTATGAGTTTTGGTAAGAAGGGGAAACTTAATCCCCGGTATATTGGACCTTACCGCAAAGCCAAGAGGATTGGCAATGTTGCTTATGAATTGGAGCTACCACAGGAATTAGTAGCGATTCATCCGGTATTTCACATCTCCATGAAGAAGAGATACCCACATCTCTTTGAATCCGGAGGAAATGCAGATCAAGATACTAAATTCCTTCTTAGTGCTCTTTAATTATAGTGGGCATGTCGTTGTTGTTGTTGTTTGCTTTGTTGCTTGTTGGGTGTTTGCGTTTGATGTTACACTCTTAGCCTAGTAAGAGTAATCTCATTCGAGAACGAATGTTTCCAAGGGGGAGATATTGTAACATCCGGCAATTTGAAATAACTATGAAGAAGCTTGAAATGGGAAATAGTCATTTTTGGAAAGAATTCAAAATCTGGAAATTTAGTTGAGTATGGAAAAAGTGAGTTTTTGGTCAACTTCAAACAGTCATAACTCCTAGCTCAGGATGAGTTAGGTGTATTTCCAGTTATTTTTGGAAAGCTCTTGGAAGGATCTTTCCAACGCCTCCGAGTTTATGCGATTCCGAGTTCGTATGAGTGAGTTGTGCCCTTTGGAAGTTGGGCTATTGGCACAGGGAAGTTCATCCGAATTTATAAGGGTATTTTGGTCTTTTCCCTAACCATTTCTTTTGGTTATATTAAGGGTTTAGACTGATTTTAAATCAGTTTTCCTTTTTTAAAAGTGAGTGTTAGGGTTGTGACTGAAGAGAGAAAGAAGAGGAGAAAGAGAAGAAGAAGCAAAGTTCGTTGAGATCATTGTGGTTTTCGTCGGGGGTGATCCCTATTAAGGTATGTGAGATCATAGTGTTGGGTTGGTTCATTCCCCCACATGCCAAAGTCGTTTTAATTCCGAGAAAATATTGGTTGTGTTTGTTGAAGTTTGTGGTTGTGTTGTTGAAGTTTCTTGTTGGTTTGGTGCATGCTTCCGGTTGTGATTTCGAGTTGAATCTATTGTATATTGAGGGGTTTTAATGATTCTAAGTGTTTGGGGAAAGAACCTTTGAAGTTAAGAGGGTTTAGAGTTGGAAAAATGAAGGAGAAAAGTCGGGCAGCTTGCATGAAACAAGTCCGCGTCGCGGACTTGTTCCCCATGTGAACAAAAATCTGCTCCGCATCACAGACAGGACGCTGACTCCACTATTTCAAAATTAATTTTTGTGAGCATTTATTTAGGAGAATCTCTGCGTCACGGACTTGTTCCAAGACGGTGTTTTCATAAATTTTCTCAAGTTTAGCTAATCGAAACTATTCATAAACATCAAGAAACCTTTCATATCACAAATCATGAACCTTGAATCCATAATCCAATTCAAGGAAAAGTTAGGATCAAAGTCTAGAAAAGTTGAGAAGCTAGTCGAAGCAAGTTTTTAAAGTTTTTCAAGAGTCTTTATTGAACGTATTAATTTCGTTTTAAGGCTCAACTTCAAGTTAAGCCAAGAGTATAAAGTTGAGTTCATTTCTCAAAAGTTATTAGGGAACTAAGTATTCCCAAAGAAGTTTATAAATGTTTTCACATTTAAGATGAGAGGAAACTGAGATTTCCAAAAGAGTTTTGAGCAGTTTGAGTACTATCTCTTTTAAGAAAAAGATGAGTTTTGCTAAGGAGTTTCTAAAACATGATTAGTATGACAATCGAGTATGTCATCAATGTTTAAACAGTATGGTCTCTAGATATACCATCAATGTTTATGCATTATGACTTCCCGAGTCATCAATGATCATATTAAAATATGATTTTGATATGTTTTTTTTAAAGAGTTTTCAAGAGCAATTACCTCTTTTAAGAGGGTAGTTTGAGCAATTATTTCAAACTAAAGAAAGAAGTTTGTTTTTAAAACATATGAGCTAAAGTATATTTTGGGAGTAGTCTTGAGCACCGAATTGGGGACGTGAGTTCATATTAACTCAACCCTCCATAAGAACCATGTAGCCAAACATGGGATTTAACGGGTCATACTTTTTAGATGATCACGTAAGTTAAGCTAGTGGATCCACTAAGTTAAGTAGATCTATATGACGGCAAAGTATAGGACAATTCTGGCAGCGTGGGCAAGACGTTGTGTCACTACTTAGTTTCATAGTGGTGGTTGTCGGTTAGAGAAACTCCCACAGTAGAAAGTGCATGGTTCCTCAAGGAGTTCTGCTTAGTATGAATGGGGGTATGGGACTTCATTCATGCATTGCACAAGTAGACTTTGAGAGGAAGCATGATATATTTTTATGATATTATGACTATGATTTTGACGTCATGTTTTAAAATAGTTTTACAAGCTTTATATATTACATGTGTCTTATTGCTTTATATTGAGTTCAGTTATTCATGAGTTGAATAGAGCCAAGGTAAGTGTTCTCTTGTACTCCTTTCAAGCTTAAGTTATTGTTACGCTTTCCAACTCGCATACTCGTACATTCCATGTACTGATGCCAGTTGGCCTGCATCTTATTTATGATGCAAACGCAGGTACCCAGGATCATCATCCAGCATGCCGTTGGTCCAGTCGAGCACTCCAGAGTCAGTGGTGAGCCTCCTTGCCTTCCGGAGGACTCTGTTATTTTGTGTTCCTAGTTTTGTTTTATTAGAATGTTGCGGGGTTTGTCCCAATATACATCTCAGTGTTATAGAGGCTTCATAGACAGTCAGTCAATTAGTATTGAGTCTCTCATATGTGCATATATATAAATATTATATTTTGAGAAATGAGTTGCCTGTTGACCAGATTATTATCAGTTAGGTTGTTTTATGACCTTTCATTACATTGAGTTATTCTATTGAGTTAAGTTTCCGCTGAGTTAAGAAAGCCAGGCCAAGGATTCGCTTGGGGCCAGCAATGGTCTTCAGGTGCCGGTTCCGCCCAGGGTGTAGACTCGGGGTGTAACACATTATCTCTATCTTGTGTTATTTTGTCTCTTGATCACTTTAATTTTGGACCTATTTTGTACAGCTTGTATCGCACTACAAATATATATATGATATGACCCTTCTTTCTATATATATTATTCTTGTCTGTAAAAACATTGTTTATTTATAGACCAAATATTTAAGATTTATAAAAATATTTATTTTTAGGTCCGATCCAAGCCCAAGCCCCAAGTTCAAGTCTTTGATATTTAGTATATATTAATATAAATATGTACTTACACAATTAAATGAGATCATTCTTAATGTCAAGGTAATAGAGTGAAAAAAATAAATGACTATAAATATTTGGGAAGATTCTAACCTTAAAGAATTCGAAAGAATATAATTCATAACTCCAAATTTAAAATTGTTACATAGACAAAGAAGACAAAATAATAAATTTGCAATCTATCGGTAAAGATCAGTTAAGGAAATATATTCTACATAATTCAATAACGATGATGGAAACTTTATTCAGTAAAACTTTGATCTATTATTACATGCTGCACAAGTGAATATAAATACTTGTAATTGAAATAGCTATGGATAATTGTTCCTTCCCTTCTAATTGAATTAGACTTGGCACTTATGACGTGTTTTTAAATAGTATATGAATTGACGCATTATCACTTGAATGTATTCCTTCAGAAATATTATTGAGTTCTTTTTACAATCCCTTTGAAATCCATCTTTTCGTCAATATTGTATGTGATCTCATAACAATGAGCATCTAAAAACTTCAACCTAAAATTATTTAAACCTAATCACCCAATTTCAAGCTGACGTATCTGTAGGTTTTTTTCAAGAACTATTCTTATCCTAAAAGATATGAATTATTTTTTAATTTGGTTAATACTAATTAATAAGTTCATAATCACATTTTTACTATAAAAGCCCATTATATGCGATCTCCAAGCAATGTACGTCTAATAACTTCATTCTAAAATTATTTACTTGTCATTACCAAAATTCAAGTTGACATATCTATACATTTTTCAAAAGTCATTGATCTTATCCTAAAAG
>JAJOOS010081277.1:0-17728 GCA_029582725.1 Solanum chiquidenum | reverse complement strand
AGAAGATGAAGATTCTGAGGCATTACCCAATTCTTGAAGACTTTGAATAGCATCAAGTCTTACCTGTATTACGACATTCTTTTCTTTAAGTCATAAAATGTCTTCTTTGAGATTATCAATCTCTTTCTTTATTGATCGTCATAAACAAGTGAAGATCTTAAAGCTCTCCAACAAGAAGATTATATGACTTCTGAGGATGATTCTTAACCTTGCCAACAAGGAATGGTATGTGAAAAGGATCTTAATGAGGAAGATGATCTTTATAAGATCTACTCTCAATTTAAAGAATTGAGTCTCAATGTCATTGATAATGACAAAGTATTAGAGCTCTTACAAGACATTAAAGATCCAGAAATCAGAGCTCAAATTATTGATAAGATTAGTAATACTAATACTTCTATAGGGAAATATGAGGATCATATTCCTGGAGAAATTCCTACTAAATAAGGTTCATATACCATGGCAGAGGTGAAAAACCTTTTATTAGAAAGAAGGAAATTAATTAGTTCTCCTACTACAGTATGCTCCTTTTCTTTAGACTTTTGCTTAGGAATATCAAATGTGAATTGATCGCAAAATTCTCCTAATTGCTTTCTTTCATTTAAGTGATGTCTCTTAATTTGTTGATTCAACTTAATCTCATTGCACAATGCTAAACCTTCATGGACGCAAGCACTTATAAGCTTTCCATAAGTATAATCATCATAATTTATACTATGACTATCTCCTCTAATGGCCTTCCTGACCCTTTTTGCAATTAAATTTGGTAATCCATCTATAAATTTGAATTTCCAATGAGTGCTATTACACACTGATAATTCCATAACTCTGCAAAGAAAAACATTTTTATAATACCTAAATGATGTAAGAATTTTACATCTTAGGTTCTGAAGCAAAGTTCTAATGGTCTCATTATTATCTGACCATCTTCCCGAGAAATGTTCAATAATATTCAGAACTAGTGTATAAAATGTGTTTTGAGTATATTGTTCTCCTTCTTGCTTTATCGCCTAGAGAACTTTATCTCGTTGATCTTGGAAGAAATTATAATTGGAAGAAATCTTTGATAGGAACTATTCAAACTAGTCTAACTTATGGACCAGTTTATTTTAATTTGTATCTTAATTTGCAGATTTCTTTATATGATGATAATTCTTTAAGTGCTCTTATGCTTAATGTTATGTTAATGGTTATGACTATATACCTGGCACTGAAGTTATATGTATTTGTTATAGAATTTATTATAAATTATTGCATACTTTAAATCCTATGTGCAAAATGATTGATTTAAAAAATGAAACTATTCTAATAGAAACTAATTTTGATAAGTCTAAAGTTGTCGCTAGAAGACCAATCGAGTGATAAGAAATAGAATTTCCACAAGAATGGGTTATTGAAAGTGCAACTCAACCCAGAAATAACATTAATACTGAGATTTCTGAAATAGAACAGTTGAATGATGGAACTGTAAAAATTAGATTTTCTAATGAAATTAGCATGCCTGATAATCATAGCATATCCTCTACAATTACCTGATCTAATTCTTCTTATTTATCTTCTATTGATTATATCATGCAAGCACCTTCTAGAGCATCTACTTCTCAGATTAGAGAAACTTATAGATGTGACAATATAAAAATTGATAAAGATAATATAGCTAGACCAATTTGTAGAGCTAGTTCTGATTTAGATATAACTGAATCAGAAATGAATTTTCCAGATGGAATAACTAGTTAATATTGTTTTTAATGTCTGACAAAATCATTGATTTTAGTCTGGGTTCTCAGGCAAGAGCTCGTATCGCTAAAGATTTTCAGCGAAAAAAATGGAAACCTTTTAAAAAATGGTTTTTTAAATACTTTAATAAAGATGAACAATATGATTTTCAAGAAGAATTTTATAAAGATATAATTGATTCCGGAATAAATCGTCTTGTTGCATTTGTTCCTTGGTTTATATGTAAACATGTTCATAACTATATTTCGATGCTTGGAAGAGGTTTTACTTTAAGCAATGGGGAAATTACTAAATCAGTCTTTCCTCCACAATAATCTTTTCAAATTAATAAAAATGATAAGATTGTTAACTTTAATGCTTTTTCAAATTTATTTGAAAATGATACAACAATAGTTACTACTATGCATGTTAATGCCATGATTAAACAACATAACTATGCAAATATTTATATGAGCATTCTAAGAGAACATATTATCTCTTTACATGAGAAAGTTGATAAACTAATTTCTTTATTGCCTACTAAATCAAAAGGAAAAGATAAAGTTGCTAATAGCAGTTTGCAGCCTCTGCCAGACATTGGAGATTTCAAGATTAAGGATTATTCAGATCTTGAGAATTTCTTAGAGAAGAAATTCAAGGGAGGAGTTGTCCAGCCTATGAATGCTGAGAATTTCATGGAAAGAGAACCTAGCAATAGAAAGGAGTTTTCGGATAATATTAATAAAATCTCAGAAAGATATGCTAGGAAACCAGTCCAAAGGATGTTCTATAATCCTAGACCCACTCCTCAAGATGTTCTATTGGAGGAACATGAGCATATTATAACTAATAGTTATAATAGTAAGGAAATCTATGAATGGAACATAGATGGATATACAGATAGGCAAATCTATACAACAATGCTTAGAATGTTGATGCACAGTACTCTATGTAAAACTAATAAAAATAGTGATAAGACTATTGCAGATATGATTACTGCAGGATTCACCGGCCAATTGAAAAATGATATTAATTCAAATATTCTCTAGTAAGAAAATCCGAAAGACTATTATCTTCACCCTTTTTATACTGTATTTCGAAATCAAAAGGTGCTAAAAGAGCCTCCCATCTAGCAAACATCTGCTTAGAGACATCATGTTTACAGTCTTTATTAAACATAAAATTTGTTGCCTGACAATCAGTTTTTATTAAAAACTTTTGGTTATAAAGATCACCTTGAAACTTAAGGACACATTTTACTATAGCCAAGATTTCTTTATCCACGGTAGCATAATTTTTCTGGGCTACATTCCATTTACCAAAATAAAATTGAACAATATAGTGGCGTTTACTATCAGGACAATATTGTGTCAGAACACCACCATATCGTATAACTGAAGCATCAGTTTCCACCATTTTTTCCCACTTTGGGTTAGCCAAAGTAAGGCAAGGAAGGTTTTTAACCTTTTGTTTAATCCTTTTAACTGCTTCAGTATGGTCATTTGACCAATCCTTAGGATTATTCTTCAGTCTATCATATAAAATAGCTGAATCTTTTGCTAAATCCTTTATGAAAGGAGCAACATAGCTTATACTCCCAAGAAATCTCTGCAACTGAGTCTTGTTAGTAATAACATCAGGATATTTAGAAGCAAATTCAATACTCCTATTTATAGGACTAATATTTCCTCTTTCAATATTATGACCCAGAAATCTGATATTTGTTTTAAACAAAGACATCTTAGGTTGAGATAAAACCAAACCATTTTGCATAATGATTTTCTTAAACAATTCTAAATGCTTGAAATGAGTTTCTATATTTTTGGAACATACTAGAATATCATCTATATAAAAAATTATGAAATTGCTATATGGTATGAAAATATTAAGGATTAGCATTGTGCAATGAGATTAAGTTGAATCAACAAATTAAGCGACATCACTTAAATGAAAGAAAGTAGTTAGGAGAATTTTGCGAACAATTCGCATTTGATATTCCTAAGCAAAAGTCTAAAGAAAAGGAGCATACTCCAAAAAAGAAGAAATCCTCGAAAAAAGATTATGAAAAATGGAAGAAAAGGAGGATTGAAAGAAGCTTAGAAGAGCTGAAGAAGGGAAAGGAGACTCTTCTAAGAGAAGGAAAAAGTATCGCCAAAATTATAAAAAGTCAGATACTTGTCACAAATGTGGAAGATTTGGTCATTATTCAAAAGATTGCAGAGTCAAGGAAAAGATTAAAAGCCTTGATATAGAGGACAATGAGACCATCATGGCCCCTTCCCTCCAGAAGGGGAAGAGGAGGAAGAACAAATTCAGGAAGAGGAGTTCATATCCTCGCTAAACATGGTAATAGAAAACTAATATCTGATAATAGCGGTTCATTCACAAGTAGTACTAGTGGTATTGATACAAACCACCCAATGTATAGAGAATTCATGGATTTTATAAAAACCAAAAAGGAATCGGATAAAAATCCACCAACATATTCCTCAATTCTAGTAGATGATGAGAATATACAAGTTTTGATCTAAACGACAAAAAAGAAGTTATACTTCTACTCGAAAGCAATGATCTCAAATGGAGAAATGAGCCATGGCAAATAATGGCTAGGTATCTGGATACAATATCATATACTACTACTGTTTATATATACAGAATGCATTATGAGATAATACTCTCATCTTCAGGGTGTGAATTTCAGAACTTTTACCCGGCTAATACGAAGAAAGTTTATAACTTTTCTAAGATGATAATAAAGAAGATCTTAGCACCAGAAGAATGGGGTATGAGTACCTTAAAGGAATTGGATTATATCCATCCTGAACAAAAAATTGCGGTAAAATATAATTATTGGGATTATATTGACGGATTTAATAAAGCCCTCTTATATGAGAATGCTAATAGAAAGCATTCATGGTTCATTAAAATATGTTCTAACGTATTTGACAGGCATATCCCAAAATTGGTTTTGCAGATGGTGGACTCTATATGGTCCTTCGGTAAAAATTTTACCTGAAGCATATAAGAAATTATATTTAGAATGGGTGGACATCTCCCCAAAACTAATAAGTTTGCAGGAAGAAAATATTTTCTTTGAAGGGATTTCATTAATGTATTTCTTTATTGAATTTTCTATTCCCTGGATCATGAAATGGTCAGTTGAAGTTCATACTACTTCGGAAGGATTTCCTTGCCTACAAAGAACATTTTATACAAAGTTCTGGAGTAAATTACTTCAGAAGAACCCTGAAGGCAAGCTATATGGTGAAGAAATTCTTGATTTAATAAATGATAAGATTAGCAAATATTATGATATTGCTACTTTAGAAACTCAAGTAATAGAGGACCTCAGTCCATTCAAGAAAATTACAAGAAAACTTCAAATGAAGAGAGGACTCATCTCCAAATCAGAAGCCACAGCCTTATTTATGAAGGAGGTGAAGAAGGATTTAATGAAAAATCTGGATATTGATGTTAAAGATGATATTTCTATGGCTTTGGCAAGCCATACTAATGAAGACGATGAAACCACATATATTGCTGGTGAAGGACAAGATGTTGAAGAAGAAATAGATAATGAAGCTATTCTTCAAAATTACCAACAACAGATAGAAGAATCTTCTAGTGGAAGCACAGCTGTCAAGGGAAAAAACAAAGAATAAAGGACCTACAGACAATATGATAATTTGTCACATGACACAAGAAGCAAAAATACTTTTATAAAGTAAAGATGCTTTCATAAAGTAATAGCCGAGAATAGTGTAGGCCAACTAAAAAATAAAGAAGGTCATGTGAGTATGTCGGCTTTAATTATAAAGTAGTGGCCATTATTAAAGTGTGGAACAATATCTTTTTGTAGTTTTATCTTTGTAAAGATTCCTCTCTCAGCTATATAAGAGGAGGAAGTATGTTTAGTTAGAGGCAGGTTTTAGAACCCCCCCCCCCCTCTCTCTCTCTCTCTCAATAACTCTCTGTAATATTTTCTAAGTATTGAAATAAAAGTTTGCTATTTGGTTACACCTACGCAAGTGTTCATCCTGAAGGTACTATTTTTTTCTTTTTTTTCTATTTCTTTTTAGATATTAAAGACCAAATGATGGGCTAAACTGTTTGTGTTGAATTATAGCATACTAGGTTACTATAATATGTGGGGTGTGTTACTTTTTTGAAAATAGTTAGAACAATCAGATGTAAGGTCAAATATAGATAAACCAGGTATGTTTATGAAAGATCGCTGAAGAAATCCGTTGGATTACCCATGTGGAGGGCGTACAAATGATATTAATTCAAATATTCTCTAGTAAGAAAATCCGGAAGACTATTATCTTCACCCTTTTTATATTGTATTTCTTTACAGGATGATAATTCTTTAAGTGCTCTTATGCTTAATGTTAAACTAAATGGTTATGACTATGTACCTGGCACTGAAGTTATATGCATTTGTTATAGAATTTATTATAAATTATCAGGCCAGGCTAGAACAACCCCGCTGCATTGTGCAACTTGTGGTAGGATGCATTTTGGGAGGGGCAAACAGGGTTCCACAGGTTGTTATTCTTGTGGACAGGAGGGCCATGGGTGGAGAAACTGCCTGACCACAGCTCAGGGTGGTATAGGTCAGTCGGCCAGGTCAGCAGTAGGTTCCTCCTCATCCGCACAGTCTACAGGGCGTGGACCCCAAACTTATGCACGTAGAGGTAGAGGCGGAAGAAGAGAGGGAGCATCTAGTTCTGGTAGTGGACAAAACCGTACATATTCACTAGCCGGCCAACAGGACTCAGAGTCATCACCAGATGTTGTGACAGGTACATTGATTGTTTTCTCCCATTATGTTTATGCTTTGATAGATCCTGGATCTACTCTGTCTTATGTTACTCCATTTATTGCGGGGAAGTTATGTATAGTAGAAAAGTCATTAGATCGACCTTTTATTGTATCTACACCAGTTGGTGAGTCTATTGTAGCCAAGAGAGTCTATCGAGGTTGCACGGTAGAAATTATCGACCATCAGACCTCTGTAGATCTCGTAGAGTTAGAGATGGTCGATTTCGACGTCATTATGGGTATGGACTGGTTAGCGTCTTGTTATGCTAATGTTGAGTGCCGGACAAAGATTGTTAGATTCCACTTTCCAGGATAGGAAGTTCGGGAATGGAAAGGCGACACAGCAACGCCGAAAGGTAGGTTTATTTCCTACCTTAAGGCAAGGAGGATGATTACTAGGGGTTGTATTTATTATCTTGTTCACGTTCATGATATAGATGTAGAACAACCGACTCTTCAGTCTATTCCGGTAGTTAATGAGTTTCAAGATGTATTTCCAGACGAGCTCCCTGGTATCTCTCCAGAACAGGAAATTGATTTTACTATCGACACAGCAGAAAGAGTTTATCGTGATTGAGAGTTATAGTTTAGTATCAGATTTTAGTATTATATTTTTATTATCAGATTTTGGATTTAGTACTATTTTTATTTTACTCTCAAGTTTGGAGAGGGTTTTGGAAACTTGAAGAAAGCAGTTCATCTTCCTCAAGTTGGAAGTGGGTCTTCTCTATTCATCTTTATTTGCTTAAATCAAGGTTTAATCTCTTATACCCATTTGATTTCACTATCATTTTAGGTGTATTTTGTTATTTCTTGATGTGTGGCTAAAAAACCCCATTCTTGGGGTGTGATTTAGCAAATATGTTTGATATTATTGTTGGGTCTTGCTTGCCGGTAGGTTAGATGTATTTTAATGGTGATTTCACCTAGTGGTTCGGGCTTAAGTTAATGGGTTTGTAGTTGCAAATACAAAGCCACCCATGTGTTTTCGGCTTGCCCGAGAGGGAGCTCACGAAACCAAGACCACTAGACTGATGGCATAAAGAGTGGGTCAACATGAGGTTCAGCCCGAGAGGGTGAGCCCTAGTCCCATATCCTAACACTCAGCTAGAGAGAGTGAGTGGGGTAAGGCGTAGGCTAGTTTTCATGCGACAAATGGGTGTCCGAGAGGGACGCATTTGAAATGGGGTAAGTTGCCCGAGAGGGAACTTATTTCCATCTAAAGCTTATCCTAGTCACTATTATCTTGCAAATTTTCTATCGAAAGCATGTACCCAACTATTTATCTCAACTTATATTGCGGTCACACCCCAAGAACTCGTCCCCATACTTGATTTTCTTGTTATTTTTGTTGTTTTGGCTATACTTGTGACAAAACCCCAATTTGATAATTGACACTTTTGTGTCCCCTTTTGATTTACAATATTTTTAATCGTTAATTTCTTTAGCTACGACTAGTTAGAACTAGATTTTTGTTTTCTATCAATTCTCAAAATCGCTCCCTTGGGACACGACCCCAACCCTTGGTTGGGTTACTATATTATCAACGATCATAGACACTCAAACCGTAGTTAGTGTCGTTGGTCACGATAAGCATCAAAATGGCGCCGCTGCCGGAGAATGGTGTTATTTGAGAATTTTTAGATTAAGTAGAATTTTTGTTCTTCTTAGTTGTAGTTTAGTCACTTAATTTTCAGTTTTGTTTTGAGCATTTGTGTGTTTCAACAGCCATATGAGTGTGAACGGCGAAGATAGTTGCCAAGAAGGCAACCCAGTGGGTTATGCTTTTCATCGAAATGATATTGATGATATTAATAATTTGTACAACCCCGCCCAAGTGGGTGAGATGAATGCAATTCTCATGCCACAAGCAGACGGAAATGCAACATTTGAAGTTACTAACACAACACTCCATCTCATACATTCCAGAGGTGTATATGGAGGGTTAGAGCATGAAGACTCGTATGAACATATACAAAGCTTCATAGAAGTGTGCACACCTCTGTCATTCAAGAATTTATCGCAGAAATGCATACGGATGCGCTTATTTCCACTATCATTAACAGGGGAAGCCACTAGATGGTTGATTGAGCTTCCAGAGAACTCCATCAAGTCATGGGAGGGGCTGGTAATGGCTTTTCATGAAAGATTCTTACCTCCATAAAAAATGATGAAACTAAGAGACTCAAAATTTTAATCAAAAAGAGGGAGAACCAATCCACGAATCCTAGACACGATTTAAGAGAATTTTGCAAAAATGTCTAACGCATGGATTGCTGAGTGAGTTACTGCTCCAATATTTTTACCGTAGTCTAGATTCAGTTAATAAAGGGATAGCTGATCAGCTGGTGCAAGGAGGAATAATGTTACAATCATTTGAAGTAGCATCATTTCTCCTAGATGGCATGACTAAAGTAAATCAAGCATGGTACACAAAAGAAGACCAAGTTTCCCCACTGTGCTTCAGATTAACGCAAGAACAACTCGGAAAAGAAAGGGAAAGGGACGAAAACATAAAAAATATGTTGTCTCAAAGAGAAGTGATACACGAGCACATGAAAGGGACGTATGGAGTATTTCGAGTTGAAGAGGGTTCCCCTTCTGGTTATTTGAGACCGGGGGAGAATCAAGATTGGAACTCCAACAGAATTGAGGGGGGTTATTCATCCGGTTACTTAAGACCGGGGGAGAATAAAAGTTGGAACTCCACAAGATATGAGGAGGGTTTCCACCCACACTATCAATAGCGGGGAGGAAATCAAGGTTGGAGCCATTATAGGGATGAAGAATCAAGGAGAGATTGCCACAATTAGACTGAGCAATATGACCATGAGGAAGACCGTACTCAATTAAGTGAAAACCCGAAATCAAAAGGGAGCGAAAGTAGTCCTCAGGTAAATGATCTATTGTCACGCATACTTGATAAAGTTGAAGGCTCTGATGATTTGCTGAAAGGAATGAGAGATGACTTTTCATCACTAAACAGTAAAGTAAATTCTCATGCTGACGCCATCAAAACACTCGAAGGTCAACTCAGTATATTAACAGCGAAATACTCCTCCAAAACACTAATGGAAGATAATGAAAGGGGGCTGGCTGTGGTAACCCGCAGTGGAAAGATGGAAAAAGGGAATGTGATGGCAGATGAGGATCCTCGCATGCAGGAAGAGGGCCAGGGTATAGAGGAACATGAATCACCTATTTCACTAAACCTTGCCACAGAACCATAAGATGATGCAGAGCAACATATCCATGCTCCGAAAATCACACACCCTTTACCCAAAATACCCCCACTATTTCCTCGACGTTTGAAAGAGAAGAATGAAGATGAGAAGTTAAAAAAAAATTGTCAGTATTCAAGAACTTGTCAATTAACCTCCCTCTGGTAGAAGCATTGTTGGAAATACTGGGGTATGCCAAATTCATGAAGGAACTGGTTTCAAAGAAAAGGAGCTTGGAGTATGAAATGATTGAGGTGCCCCATAGTTGCAGTGCAATTATGAAAAATAAGTCAGTCACTAAGAAAGAAGACCCTGGGGCATTCACAATTCCATGCACAATTGGCATGCTCCAATTCGCGAAAGCTTTGTGCGACTTGGGAGCAAGCATTAATTTGATGACCCGTGCAATATACAAACAACTTGGTTTGGGTGAACCAAAGTCAACCACAATGAGACTCTTTATGGACGATCAATCAATCAAGCACCCAGTGGGGATACTCCATGACATATTGGTAAAAGTGGATCGTTTCATCTTTTCGGCTGATTTCGTGATTCTTGACTGTGAAACCGATGCTGAAATCCCCATTATTTTGGGAAGGCCCTTCTTGGCTACTGGGAGATAATTGGTGGATGTCGAAAGTGGAAAATTGAAGTTCCGTGTGAACGATGATGAGGTGACCTTCAATATCTGTAAATCAATGAAGAAACCAAGTAATATACATGTGGTGTCTACTGATGATGTTATAGATGAGGCAATGGCAAGTGTTAGCCATTTAATGCGATAGAATGAACCCCTTGAGTCTGTGCTCGCTAACTATTATGAATCCAAAATTCAAGGCTATAGGGAAATGGTAGCTGCCTTATCAGGGCTAGGAGAATACTCAAGGAATCCAATCAAGTTGGACATCGACCTAAAAAACAGAGAAAGACCCCCTGCAAAGCCATCAACAGAGGAACCCCTGCATCTGGAATTAAAAGTCCTACCCTCTTATCTAAAGTATTCCTTCTTAAGAATCAATAACACGTTACCAGTGTTATTGCAGTTGATTTGCTTGAAGGGCAGGTGGAATTGCCCATTGAAGTACTGCGAAAGCATACAAAAGTTATTGGATGGACAATAGTCGTTATAGTAGGAATTCCTCCTGGGATCTGTACTCACAAGATTCGGCTTGACAGTGAATATAAACCTAGTGTGGAGCATCAACGAAGATTGAACCCTCCAATGCAAGAAGTGGTGAAGAAAGAGATCATCAAGTGGCTAGATGCAGGAGTGATCTACCCTATCGCAGATAGTAAGTGGGTAAGTCCAGTGCAATGTGTACCAAAAAAGGGAGGTATAACCGTAGTCCCAAATGAAAAGGGAGAATTTGTACCGACAAGACTGGTGCCTGGGTGGCGAGTATGCATGGATTATTGAAAGCTTAACTCATAGACCGAGAAAGACCATTTGCCAATGCCCTTTATGGATCAAATGCTAGACAGGTTATCAGAAAGGGGGTGGTATTGCTTTTTAGATGGATATTCCGATTACAATCAGATATCTATCGCGCCGGAAGACCAAGAGAAAACCACTTTTACCTGCCCTTATGGAACATTTGCATTCAAAAGGATGTCATTCGGGTTATGTAATGCCCAGAAACATTCCAGCATTGCATGTTGTCTATTTTTCCAGATATGGTCGAAGACTCTATGGAAGTATTCGTGGATGACTTCTCAGTCGTAGGGGACACATTTGAGGAATGTTTGACACACTTGGGACAGGTGCTCCAAAGATGCGTGGATACGAATCTGGTTCTCAATTGGGAGAAATGTCATTTTATGGTGAAGGAAGGAATCGTTCTTGGGCACAAGGTGTCGCAAAAAGGTCTGGAGGTTGACAAGGCAAAAATTAAGGTCATTGAGAAATTACCCCCACCAATCTCAGTGAAAGGTATTCGCAGCTTCTTGGGTCATGCAGGCTTCTACCGAAGGTTAATTAAGGACTTCTCAAAGATTGCACAACCACTATGCAAACTCCTAGAGAAGGAAGTGAAGTTCTATTTTGATGATGCTTGTATGGTGGCATTCAAGTGTCTGAAAGAAAAATTGGTATCCACCCCAATTATTGTCAGTCCTAATTGTCTGAATCTTTCGAAGTAATGTGTGATGCTAGTGGGATGGCATTGGGAGTGTATTGGGGCAAAAGCTCAACAAACTATTTAACCCAATTTATTACACAAGCAAAACTCTGCGGAGATCATTAGCAAATCGATGATCATGTCGGCGATCACGATGTGAACCGCCGTTTGTACCCCCGTAAACCAGAGGTTCTGTAAACTTCAGCGGAGAACTAAACAGTCGGCATATCATCGAGTGAGTTGGCGAGTTTGACTAACGCCGCCAAGTGGACAGATTTTACAAGCCAAAGGTTTAGAATTTCCAACTTCATTCACTTTCCCACGCTTTTTATCTATTCCAACACCCACACCTGCACGGCAGTTTATATTTCTTGCACTTCTGGAGTATTTTGATTCATTAGTTTGTGTGTGGTTTTGGATTGCATCGCCGCGTAGCTTCTCAGTAGTATTTCAACAAGCACAACAGGTCAGTCCCTTAATAACCGTAATTATTTTGTCGGCAGCAATGCCCCGACAAATGGAGCAAGCGTGTAGACAGGATCCCCTCGTTACCTCTTTCACTGTTCTTTAGCTATTGGATACTTATCATTTGCATTTGAGGACAAACGCATTTATTTGTGGTGGGGTGAGGCTCACCTTGTTTGGTTGATATAGTTATCTTTTTAAATTCAGGTACCCAAAATATATGCACTAGAATCTAACTCATAGAAACTCTACTAATCGACATTAAACTCTCAAGAACTCCTCAATCTCATCCCAAATTCAAGAACGAAAACAATTCAAGAACATCAAATTCTCAATCTTTTAGGACAAAAATACACTGAATTAAACATGTTTGGCGCGTGGGTGAATGAACTCAACGTTGTGTGAACCCACATACCTTGTAGGGTTCAGTCCTTATCGAAATCCACAACCAAAATTGCACGATCTTGACAAATCTTGAACTTTTCTTCTCCTTTCTCCTCTTTTCTGTTTTCTCTTTTCTCCAAGCCCTAGCGTGAATTTCCAATTGTCTAAACTGATCTAATTCTCATTAGGTCCTAATTAAACTCCTAAAATCGAAATAAAATAATTTGGTAAGGAAAAGACCAAACTACCCTTCAAAAATTCGGATCGGACTTTCTTTATCCAAACAGCCCAACTTCAAATGGGCATACCTCACTCATACAAACTCGGAATCGTGCAAACTCGGTGGCGTTGGAAAGATAATTCAAAGTTCTTTCCTACGGTATCTGGAAACAGACCTAACTCATCCTGATCTAGGAGTTATGGTCGTTTGAAGTTGACCAAAAACTCATACTTAACTTTACTTAACCAATTTTCCAGATTTTTCATTCTTTCCAAAAATGATTTTCTAGTTCTTTCAATTAGCGAGATGTTACAAGTTCATTGTACATAATATTTTTTTTCAATTTATCAATCGTTAATAAAAAAAAATACAGAATGCTTTTACAATATAATTTATCAATAGTTATCAATCATTTGTTTATATAAATTAAATAATTGAATGGACTATAAATATGTACAATAATTAATCATGATAGAAGCTTCTAAGCAAGAAATAATAAATTCACAAGTCTTAACCACATGAAAATTGTAAATTAATTTATTTTTTACTTTTGCTGCCAATTATTTATTCTTTGATTGATATCGTTACAAAGACAATCTTTGACAATATTTGCTTTGACCCAGCAATATTTAACTACTAGAAACATGTCTGGCAACAAAATGCACGTCTTTCTTTATATTCTTCAATTTGCACATGCATAAGTCACAACAAAGATCTATTTTTCTTGGTTTAATTTTTTCCTTGTAAATTTTAAAATATTGCAGATATATTCGAAGACAATTTTATACTCATGGATACTGTAATAATCAATAAATGTGGATAAATGCTAGTAAAATTTCGAATGCCACTTGAATTTTTCATTTTACACACAGGCAAGTAGTACTTTGTTAATGCGTTTTCTTTTTTATTCGCGTTTATTCCTATCTAAAATAAATGCGAATAAGGGATAGCAAAATTTTGGGGGTCACTTGATGAATTTTCTATTTTACGCTGCAATTGTAATACTATTTATCCACCATTTATCATGCATATGAGAAATAAGTAATATATTAAGAAGAGAAAATGGTCTAAAAACCCCTCAATCTATACCCGAAATCTCAACTACACACTCCAACTTCACGGGTGTCCTATTACCCCCTAAATTTCATATTTCTCTATTTTATACACACTTAAACGCTGACCTGTCATAGGAGGTGTTCTCACCAACTCTAGGCGTGTTAGAAGGTGAATTTTGACGAAAATTTCCTCTTTCTCCAACAGTCATCTTCCCCACCCTTCAATAAACCATTGTTTCTTCTTCCCCTCCATTAACCCTTGTTCCTTTTAGAAAAAAATCGCGATTTTCTCTCAAAAATAAGTAGGGTTTAGTTGTTTATGTTCATTTCTACTTCAAATCTTGAATTTAGAGTTTGTAATCTGCTCTAATTTCTTATTTAGGTTTCTAATTTGAATTTTGAATTTTCTCAAAATTCATCAAAAATGACAAATGAAAACTTGAATAAGCTTTGTATGGATGAATCAGACCCAAAATTAGTTGATAACTACGAAATCAAGTTCAAAATACACAGCAAATGGTGAAGGAGATAAAAAGGAAAAAGGATAGTTTTTGGGTCTTTTACGTTTTAGGAGGGAAATGAGGGGAAAAACAAAAATTGGGAGTTGAAGAGGTGGGGGACCCGGTGCGTGCAATCACGTGGATTATTTATTTGGTTTATGTGTTGAGGTCAGCATTTAAGTGTGTAGAAAATAGAGAAATTTGAAGTTCAGGGGGGTAATAGGACACCCGTGAAGTTGGAGTGTGTAGTTGGAATTTCAGATATAGATTGAGGGATTTAAGACCATTTTCTCTATTAACAATAAAACATGAAGAAAAATATGAATTGGTCTTAATATGCTAAAAGTTAAGTAAAAGAAAAAAATATATATTAATATAGTAGACAAATAAAAGTGAATCTATGGAGATTTTGACGGCTTTCTACTATTTTCCAATGATAAAATTTGTATTATCCAAAGATTCAAAGGACCCAAAAAAAATCATGTAGAAAAGTGTTTTTTTGTTGACATGAAAAGGACAAAAAAAAAATATCGTGCAATATAATTTTCTTTCACTTTTAGGTTAACGAGTTGGCTATAAATTAACACTTCACGTTATTTCTGAATAAAATTTATTTTGTACATTATAATGGTCAAATCAAGACACTAACGAATAACTCAATAACTTCGAATAGTTAACTGACATCCAAACCGTTAAATTAATAACACAATTATTAATTCAGATTATTAATTTAACTGTTAACTTACACCACCTTAATGGTAAAAAGTCAGTACTTGTTTCTATTATTCAAATTAATGCTTTGAATAAGTAGGATCAATTTGAGAGGGGTTCTTGACCATTTATAAGATATGTTTGTATTTGTATAATTTCAAAGATCAAGTAAAATACTCTCCTTCATTTATTTATGCAGCACACTTATGATATTGTGTAAGACATGGTACCAAAATCATGCGTGTAATTGTAGGTCTTTATATTAAAATAATATTTAATTTGTCAATTATAAATCACAAAATGAAGAATACTTCTCTAGTTTTGGGATCTTGATGATTTTGAGTGTGGTTGTTGTCCTTGAATGATTATTGTTGGAAAGACTTGGTCTTAATAAAAAGAATTGTTTTCTAAAAATTTGTTAGTCCTTGATACTTTTATGACCTAAATTGGTAAAAATGTCATGTATGTGAGTGTCCATATTTTTTTATTACGTTTACTCTGATAAGTCCGATGCACCATTTCGAGCAGACCGTCAACCTAGTTCAGGACTACATTATACTATTTATATTGTCGATGAGTTTGAGACATCATTTCAGACCGTGGATAGATATATCTGGGTTATTGTTACTTTCCTGATAAGTTTGAGGTATCATTTCGGACAGCCCGCTGATATATATTCGTGAGTTATTTTTATTGTTAAGTCCACGAAATTATCTCGAGAAGCTCGAGGATTCTTTCAGGATTTCTTACTTCTCTTTATTCGTCATTAGCATTGCCTCTGTGTGTGAATGGTTATTGAGTATGCATGAGTTGTCTTGTATTTTGTGTGTAGCTTGTGATTGAATTCTTGATATTGTTTTCCTTTTCTCTGTTTGTATGATTTTTTTATATTAGAATTTATCCCTATTATGATAGTATCATTGCGTTTCTCTTTATGCATTTGATCTTTCTGAGCTCTATCAACCTATGATGCCTATTGAGTACCCCGTACTTTGATATTCTTACTATATTTCTGTACTTTTTTCTGATCCAGCTCCTATATGAGTCACCCTCTATGAGCATTAGATCTACCTTGGCCGTTACAGACTCAGATCGTGGGGATCTTCTAACGTTTAGAGACTTGTTGCTTTCTCTCTTTTGTACTAACTTATTTTTGTATTTTTCTTAGTCAGTTCTCGTGTACTTTTAGTCTTTCTTTACTTAGTAGTTCCTGTATAGGTGACACCAGGTCCAGGGTTAAATCTGTTGTTAGTTTTTCTTCTTGGTCATGTTTTAGCCTTTTGTATAGTTTGTATCGTATGACATATTTATGATATGGCCCGTTCCCTTTATTCTATTTCTATTTGTGGTTGTTTAAATTATTTCTATCCAAATTGTTATATTGTACATCTTGTGTTTGGGTTAGACTTCCCTACTCGGGGATTATATTAGGCGCTATCATGATCCGATTTTGGATTGTGACATATCTAAATAGAATCACATTGTTGATATTGTGCGAGATATACTTCTAAAATCACACTTGTAATTTTAGGTCTTTGTACATAAATATTTTTTAATTTATCAATTGTTAATCACAAAATACATAATACATTTTCAACATAATTTATCAATAGTTACCAACCATGTGTTTGTATGAATTAAATAATTGAATGAAGTATAAATATGTACAATAATTAATTATGATAGAAGCTTTCAAGCAAGAAATAACATATTCATAAGTCATAACCACATGAAAATTGTGAAATTAATTTATTCTTGTCTCTTGATGTCACTTCCTTGTTTTGTGCTTGATGTCATTACAAAGATAATGTTTGGCAATATTGGCAGCAAAATGTATTTCTCTTTTTATATCCTTCAATTTCCACATCCATAATTGATCATGACAAAGATTTAATTTTGTTTGTTTGATTTTTCCTTGTAAATTCTAAAACATTTTATTATAGGATAAGATTATATTTGTATCATTTCAAAGATCTAGCAAAATATTATTTTTCCTTTATCTATACATATTCATTTTTTTGAGATTATGTAAGATACGTTGTTAAAACCACACTTGCATTTGTAGGTTTTTATATTGAAATAATATTAAATTCATCAATTTTAAATCACATATAACATAATACTTCACTAATTCTTGAATTTATTAATAGTTATCAATAGATTGTTTATACCATATTCTATTTAACTTACTATGACTAAATAAAACTAATGCACATAAATTATTATCTCCGGCTTAAATTCTTTTTCTTTGGGTGAAAAATCCAAATTTCCTTTTTAAAAGCTTTGTCAACTGCATATAACATATATGAAATATTTACTTTTCTGATTTAAGCGTTAATTTGCACAACCCTAATAATTAAGAGCCGGCGTCAATTCCTATTATCCAAATTAATAATTCTTGATAAGTGAGATCAATTTGAGGGGGGGACGGGGGAATTTTAACCATATAAAATATGATTTGTATCATTCCAAAGATTTAGTAAAAATACTATCCTTTTTTAGCAGAATCACATTT
>JAJOOS010081275.1:0-16382 GCA_029582725.1 Solanum chiquidenum | reverse complement strand
TTTCCTCCTTCCCTTCACGATTTAGTTTATTTTACAGGTGTATCAGCTTCGACCTCCAACTCTGGCGGACGACAACAACAACTAGATCGCGATTTACACCTCAAACGCGTAGCTCCGGTGAAACTTCGACAATTAAAAAACACCACGACCTCTCGTTTTGTTGATAATTATCCTTATTCTCAAAGTATTAGAATTTTTATCGATTAATTCTGTTTATATTATTTTGTCACGGATGGTTGAATACATTCAAATATTCTTTCATTTTTTATAAAATCATTATTTCTATTAAATGATATTTTTTACATGTCATTGGTTACGTTCGTTACATTTTTTCATATTCATTTTATATTTTACATTTTTTAGTATTCATTTTGATATTTTGCATAGTCCAGAAATTTATTCTGATATAGATGATATATCATACACATATATTTTATTAACAAGTGGTTTTGTCCCACGGTTTTAAGATAGTGGTATTGTACTATTGGTAGTTTTCAATTCCATATTTAAAGAATAGTTCGCTCATTAGGTTAAAGGGGGTGGATTAAATTTTTAGGGGTGTAAGTTAGAGATTTTTTATTCTTTTATTGCTCATTAATTTCCTGCAAGTCACCGGAGTTCTGCCGAAATTCGGCGAGTCCACCACCCAAAATCCCGTTCATTTTCTTATTTTTTCAGCAGCTCACCACCAACAACAAACAACCAGTAAACAACCATCAGAAAATCAAACGACTACCTCCGTTCTTTTCATTGCCACCGGAGAACCACCCAAACACCACCAATTTCCTTTCCCTCCAGCCACCTCTGATCACCACTGTTCTCCCTCAAAACCACTACCAACCCAAACCTAAACCGTCATTGGAACCACCATCCAAATGACCACCTGAAAGCACCAGTAAATTCCATCTTTTCCAACTGATGTTTGCGTAATTAAGACACAACTTCCAATGCAAGTGTCTACGATCGTACAATAGTAAAGTAACCCAACCAAGTGTTGGAGTCGAGTCTCAAGGGAGTGGGATTGAGAATTAATAAAATGTAGTTCTAAATAGTCATAAATAAAAACATTGTCAAATACAAACATACTAAATTTAAGAGGTGACACAAAAGTGTCAATTATGTAACTAGTAAGAAAAAATTAGCGAAAATGTAAAGAGTACTAATTAAAGAGAGGGGATTCTTGGGATGTGATAGGAATATGGGATAAACTAAACTATTGGGTACATGCTTTTGATAGTAAATTCGTTGAATATTTGTGACTACGTTAGACCATAATGGGGTAAATTCTCTCTCGAGCAACTTACCCTGAATCAACTCTGTGTCTCTCGAACACCGAGTTGCCGCATGAAGAACAATCTCCACCTTAGCCACTCACTCTCGCGAGCTGAGTGTGTGCGAGAAGGACTAGGGTTCACTCTGTCGAGCTGAACCTCATGTCGACCCAATCCTACCGGCCATCAATTTAGTAGTCTGAGATTTACGACCTCTCTCTCAAGCAAGCCGAAAACACAAAGGTGAAATCGTATTTGCAACTACAATTTCATTAAGTTCCACCACAACTACTAAACAAAATCACATTTACACAACAAATAAACCATCAACAAGCAAGACCCAACAGATAATTTAACCCATATTCACAAAATCACACCCCAAGAATTGGGGTTTTAGCTAGACATGTATAAGAGATAGAAATTTATACCATTATGAATTTGCATTCAAATGGGTATAAAGCTTTAAGTCTCAAAACAAGTCAAGAATGAAGAATGCACAAGACCCAAGTCTAAAATCTTGGAGTTGAAACCCTTTGAACCTTCAAGTTCTTCAAAACCCTCTCTAAACTTAGAACTCAAAAATAGAAGCAAAGTCAAAAAAATACAATTCAAGACTAGAAATTTGATTTTTTTTAGAATAATAATTCTCAACGAGTATTTATAGTTCTAAAAAATTTGTGCTGCAGCAGATCATTCAACATCGTTAGTCGAGATCACCGATCAACTCGGCGATCCGCCCTTTGGTAGGTTTTATCGCCGTCTTGCTCTATCATTTATCATCATCATATTTTGGATCATTGGGCGACATAGTACTGCTTCGCAGAACTATTTGGTGACACACCAACTGCTACTTTTCACCGCCGATATGATCCTTTCTTTCAGGGCTCAGCACACTGGAACAAAAGGCGAGGATAAGACCTTTTGGTGACTCGCCGAACGGGTTCGGCAATTCTCAGATCTTCATTTCTTCGTTCTTTCAGCTGCCTTTGTTCCTTTTTGCATAGTAGTGTCCATGCTTTCCTTCCAACTCCAAATACCTGAAACCTAAGGGTTTTCATAAGATATTGAGACAATATGCATTTGAGGAAACTAATTTTATCAAAATACATCCCTAAATGAGTCCAATTTGTTGACTCATCAACACCCCCAACTTAAACTTTTGCTTGCCTCAAGCAAACTCGAGTTCGGCTGTTCAAAAAGGGTGGCTCAAACAGTGCTATACAAGAATCAATCATAAATGTACACAAAAAGACTTAACTTACTCATGCAAAGATCAAATGTGGACTGAAAGTTTCAAGTTGTGACATACCATTATCAAAGAATCTCGAGCTCACAATACTTGCTTCAAATGCAAGTTCAAGCTCAACTATAGTGTTCAAATGCTCTCACACAAAGAATGATTCCATATTCACACAATGGTTCACAGTTTAAAGCTTTGGAATCAAATGCAATGCTCACACTCACAAAGAAGAACGCAATGCATAATTTCACCCTTAGGTTTGCCCGTATTTTCCAATCAACATTTGTTTCAGCTCACTCAAGATCAAAAAGGTCTTTTTAAGGCTTGTAATGGGGTTGAATGCAAAGGTATGGTCATTTAGGCTCAGTGACTTTCATCCTCATGAAATGTGGTACTCAGAATACTTCTTTTCCCCTTCTTTCGTCATTTTCTTTAGTGCTCATAAGTCATCCTATTATTCACTTTCCATGGATTGTTTGGAAACCCCATTTCTTTTGTACTTTATTTCACAACTTTCTTTTTCATTCTTTTTCTTTTTCTTTCTTTCTTTCCTCTTTTTTTTTTTTGCATGGAAGGGTTCCATTTTTTGCAAAACCATGGGTAATAAAGACTTTCTTGCACTTCTTGATGTACCCTTTCTTTTCATCCCACCCCCAACTTAGGCTTGTGGCCTAAGTTGCCTATTCAATTAACCACAACTTCATGACGATTATGGGTGATGGATAAAGAAAGATCATTGTTTTATCAAGTTTCTTTCAAAGAAGAGTAAGGTTCAAGGGGTGTTAAAAAGAGATTCACACAAGTTCACAAGGTAGGCCACAAAGAGGTATATGTCAAATTGGCTCACACTCTTAGAAGTTTCCTAAGATCATATCAAGAGATAGCATCACTTAGTTGACCGGACCAACGGGGAAAATTCTAGGATCCATCATGCATAGTTCACAGGTAAGGTCATCATACTAGGCATTGACACTATAAGTCAAACAAGACTCCACACTTTCGCTAGTGTGCAACGATCATCACAAGAGACTCGATTTGATCATTGGCTAGTCACAATGATATGCAAAGAGTTCACATATTGTCTATGCAACTTCATTTGGCCCCGTTGTAGCCGCACATTCATGTTTGTTCGATTATAAGCACTATCCAAGTCATCGTTATTGATCGGAACCGATACTCAAATTTGTGAAAGAACAACCACATTCAACACAGAAGGGGTGGCAATTTTTTTTCGGAAGGGTAAAATCAAAATTATTTTGCAATTTAAAAACAGACACAGAGCCACAAGCTCAAACGTTTCATGAAAGCAGTGTATAACATAATTATAGATTTCAACCCAAAAATAACAAAACAAATATGCGCAAAGGTAGGCCTCACCCCACCACAAACAAAAAAACATTTGTCCTCAAATGCAACTGACACAAAATCCCAAAAGTCAAAATAAAGTAAGATAGAGAGGGAGGTAAAGAGGGGATCCTGTCTATGCAGTCGCTCCATCTGTCGGGGCTTCAGTTCCTGGTGTATCAATCTGGATTTGGGCATCACTGCCCTGAGTCACCTCAGAAGTACCAGCTCTGCTATGATCAGAGGTGTGCCTGCCATGGAGGCCTGCACAGTGGCATCTATCAAAATCTCCTCAGTCATAACAATGTATCTAAGGTCTCTCTCAGCCTCCCTAAGGGCAGGAAGATCTCTGTAGATGCTCGCCTCCTGCATCTTTATCTGCTCCTCGTCAGTTTCAGCATCCGACTCATCAACTGCAGCTTTCTCCCTATGTATATCTCTGGTGGTATTCGGAGGAATCCCTGAGGTTTAAGGGGCATCTACGTCATCTGCAGTCTGAATCAATGAAGTGAAATTAGTAGACTTCAAATAGTCTACGTCCTTTCTCAGGTCTGCTACCTCAGCTTTCAAAACCAAAACCTTAGAGCTCTCCTCCTATCTGCTCTCACAAGCAGTGACCCTAGCGGTGAGATCATCAACAGAAGCACATAGGGGTGTCATTGTAGCTAATGTAGCAGCCTCAATCATGGAGGGGACGTCTCTCTCTAGTCTAGTAGCTCTCAAGTCAGCTGACTGAGTAAGGTGCCCCATCTTCAGGATCATCGCCTGAGTAATCCTGGGCTATTGGGAGGAAGTTGACGTGACTGGAGCATGTGAAGCAGAAGTAGAGGCAAAAGTACCTGAAGACCTAGGGGCCGGAGTAGGGAAAGGTGTCTCTACAGGTAATGAGCCAACATCCACCTCTAGGACGGTGTCTACCGGAGCTGCCATCTTCATGTCAGCCTTCTCTCTGGTGCATTTGACCTCGATGCGCCGGATGTCAGTGGAGGAGGATGGGGTAACATCAAAATATCTGGTAGTGTCCTGGGGCACTCCAGCACGCCAGCAAAACTCCGTGATTAGGACTGGGAATGTCAAGGAGGTCTGTCTCTGTTTTGCCCTCATGGCTATCTCCTGTTCAATGATGAGTCCCAAGTTACGCCGCCTCTTTCCTATTATAGACCCTAGAAAATCTGCCTTTACATGTCGGAGGATAGATTCGTTCTGTGTAGGCATGATGGAGTTGCTGATGAATCCAAACCAATACTGGGAAACTACATTCAAATCCTTCTTCTCGATCTGTACTCCTGCATTCATCCACCTCAGAGTGACGTCAGAGAGAAGTGGTGCAAGGCAACCATTCAAGTCATCCAGGGAATGGGCTGTTACCAGGCCCTCATAATCATGATCGAACCCTGTAGCTCTCTCAAGAACATCATTTATGATATTGCTGCAGCACCTGACTTCCACACCCTGTACCATGACCGATTTAACTGGTCTAAACTCACTCGCCTTTTTCTTACTCTTTGGCACCAAAGTAGCATATGCATCGTAGAATTCCCGTACCCATGAAGGAACATAGGGGCCACAGGGCCTGGTGAAGATTTGAAACATGTACCAATTTAGTATTTCCTGCACACTAGAGTATGTATCCTCTAGTCCTTCCGTAGATAACAATTTTTCTTCGAGGATGGTTCGCAAACCATCACCTTTCAATATTTTTAGAAGTCTGGGAGGAGGAACCATTGGTGGAACAAGGTCCACCGGAGGTGCTAGAGGTGGCACTGATTCTGCTGGTGTAGAAGCTGAAGAGGCTCTGTTAGCTGTGGTTTGAGATCTGGCCTGGGGTTCAGGACGCCGTGGTCGTAGTAGCTGGTCATCGTCAAGCTCGAAAGTCCTGTCAGAAATAGGCCTCTTTCCTTTGCTTTTGTCACCTGGTTGCGCTTTAAGTCTTCTTCTTCTTCTTGGAGGATTTGATTCTCCTTCGTTGATAGTAACACCCCGTGCTCTTTTGTGGGGTGGCTCATCGAGGTTTGTTCTCACCATATTTGCAACATGTTAAGAAAAAGTTAGAAATAACTTAATCACATTCATTGAAAAGTATTTTGCAGTGACGCTCGCCGAACTACTCGGCTAGTCGACCAATTGCTTTGGCGAGATGAATCGTGCTCGCCGAAAGGATTGGTTTCAATATTGTGGCAATTAGGCGAAGTGTAGGTCCACTCGGCAAATCGCTGACACCTTTCGGCGAGCAAGAACTAGCTCGCCAAAAGTTACAGTGTAAACAATGTTTAGGGGTGCAGACAAAGGGCAAACAAACAGACATTTGGTGAGTCACCGAGTGCCTTTGGCGACACCAGGTTTCTCACCGAAAGTTACATAATCCAACAACTCGTTTGACATGGACTTAAAGGCGAGATGGGGACATTAGCCGAGCCACTGAGTGGTTCGGCGAGCTCGACCTAGCTCGCCAAATGACCCAACATGTCTATTTTCAATCCACTTTCTCGAATTCAACCCTGCAACCCCCAAAAACAAAATCAAAGCATACACACATCAAATTAACACCAGACCCATAATACCTAATATCCCGGAATACTCAAAATTCTCCCGATTTCACTAACATTGACCAATTTATGATTTTTATCCTTTTAAAATGATGCCAACATCTCATTTAACGGGAAAATTACATTTCTCTGCACAAATCCGGGCTACTCAAGCTTCACCCAATAATAACATACGACGAGCAAGCACATACCCACAAAATTTAACTGAATTTAAAGAACGACAAGATGGGGTTTCAAACAATAAATGCATTATCACAAGATTGAAAAGATACAACCGGCAATCAAACATTCTAATCAATTCAGAGAGGCCCAACATACGGCAACATGAGATGATCACTTGCAAAAAGAGTTCAAAATTTGTCAAAATAATCTCGAGGTTCGATAAACTAACTTTTTATGTCGATTACACAATATTGAGATGCTAGGAGGCAAAGTAATCTGCTCCGAACACAACTTCAATGACTAAAATACGAAGAGAAAGCAAGAAATATGGAAAATACTACTTGGGTGAGAGTTTGAGAGGTTCAAAAGCAAGAGAAAATAGAAGTAGTGGAGATTTATACTATTAGCTTTTAAATAAAACCGTCCAGTTTTGTCCATTTGGCGACGTTAGTCTAGATAACTGAACCACTCGGCGACACGCCAATTAGTCAATTACCTCGCCGAGTTTTACAGGGCTTTCAGTTTATGTAGAGGTCCAAATGGTGGACAATAGCGGGATCGCCAACCATTTTCGCGATTCGCCAACTAGATCTTCAGCCTGCCAACCTGCACTTTTCAACACTTTCCTCATTTTAACCTACAAAATCAACACACCATTATTCTAACATAATAATTGAAAGCGATTAAAACCTTGGATTGCCTCCCAAGCAGCGCCTTAATTAACGTTGTGGCATGACGCAAGTCCTTACTCTCCATTATTGGGGTTGACCCTAGTATTGCTAGGTAACCCAAATTTCTTGATTAGATAGAGATGAGGTGACTCATACTTCACAAAGTTCTCAAGCAGCTGGATAGATATTGAATTAGAACCAATCATCTAGTTCATCACTTTGACGTTCTCCTTCATCTCGTCCAACGCTCTGTCATGTTCACTTACTTTGTGAAGAATGATTGCCAGCATTCCTTCCCCACGTTGGCCCTCATTGTCCTTAGGTCTTTTTCGCTCATGAGGAGGGATATATTTATCCTTCCTTCTGCGTTGGACTTCGATCTCCACTACCTTTCCGGTCAACTCATCCATATGAGTCATTAATGCGGTCAGTATGAAGTCATTCTCTACTTCTTGGTTTGTTTCAGTCACACGATCAAGCAGGTGGGCAACTTTGTCATAAGGCTGCTGTGTAATGCCACCCAGAATGTGTTGGTCGGTAATTGCCTTGTTTCCAGGACCAAGACCTCTGTAGAAGCAGTCCAAGAGGACTATATCGATAATTTCATTAGTGGGGCATTGAATCAAAAGAGATTTAAACCTTGCCCATGCCTCATGAATTCGTTCACCTTCCAATTTTTTGAAGGTTAGAATGCGATCCTTGTACATCATCGCTTCTAATGAAGGGAAGTTTATCTCTCCACCTTTTCTGTTTCAAAGCTCAAACAAGCAAAACAACACTACAAATTATGTAAGTGAACTGCAACTAAGAAGAATTTTTTTTTTACTAAACTAAGAATTTTCAAGTAACACCACTCCCCGGCAGCGACGCTATTTTGATGTTTGCGTATTCAAGACACAACTTCCAATGCAAGTGTCTACGATCGTACAATAGTAAAGTAACCCAACCAAGGGTTCGGGTCGAGTCCCAAAGGAGTGGGCTTGAGAATTAATAGAAAAATAAAATTTAGTTCTAATTAGTCATAGCTAAAAATATTGTCGAATACAAACATACTAAATCTAAGGGATGACACAAAAGTGTCAATTAATAATGGGGGTTTGTAACAAGTAAGCAAAAATCAGCGAAAATGTAAAGAGTACTAATCAAGGAGAGGGAATTATTGGGATGTGATAGGAATACGAGATAAACTAAACTATTGGGTACATGCTTTTGATAGTAAATTTGTTGAACATTTGTGACTAGGTTAGACCATAGTGGGGGTAAATTCTCTCTCGAGCAAGTTACCCCGAATCAACTCGGTTTCTCTCGAACACCGAGTTGCCGCATGAAGAACAACCTACGCCTTAGACCACTCACTCCCTCGAGCTGAGTGTGTGGGAGAAGAACTAGGGTTCACTCTCTCGAGTTGAACCTGATGTTGACCCAATCCCACTGGCCATCAATTTAGTAGTTTTAGTTTTATGACCTCTCTCTCGAGCAAGTCGAAAACACAAAGGTGAAATCGTATTTGCAACTACAATTTCATTAAGTTCCACCATAACTACTAAATGAAATCACATTTACACAACAAATAAACCATCAACAAGCAAGACCCAGTAGATAATCTAACCCATATTCACAAAATCACACTCCAAGAATTGGGGTTTTAGCTAGACATGTATAAGAGATAAAAGATTATACCAATATGAGTTTGCATTCAAATGGGTATGATCATTCGGTGTCGTTAGTCAAGATCGCCGATCAACTCGGCGATCCGCCCTTTAGTTGGTTTCATCGCCGTCTTGATCTATCCTTCAGCATTGTCGTGTTTTGGATCATTGGGAGACATAGTACAGCTTCATAGAACTGTTTGGCGACACACCGACTGCTCCTTTTCAACGCCGATTTGATCCTTTCTTTCAGGGTTCAGCAGACTGGAACAAAAGGGGAGTATAACACCTTTTGGCAACTCGCCGAATGGGTTCGGTGATTCTCAGATCTTCATTTATTTGTTCTTTCATCTGTCTTTTTTCTTTTTTTCTAATTGGTGTCCATGATTTCCTTCCAACTCCAAATACCTGAAATGTAAGGGTTTTCTTCAGATATTGGGAAAAAATATGCATTTGAGGACACTAATTTTATCAAAATGCAGCCCTAAATGAGTCCAATTTGTGGACTCATCTCCAATAAGTAACCAGAGCCACCATTACTCCTCCCATCTTCTTCCTTCCCCACAGCACCAGACCTCCGAGACCCATAGGATTCAACATCAAATGCCAACCCCAAAACCCACCAGATCCCATCACCAAACAAACAACAAAAACAGACCCAAAACCTCACGTGAAACCAACAAAATCCCAACCCAAAAACCACTTTTCCTCCTTTCCCTTCACGATTTAGTTTCTTTTACAGGTGTATCAACTTCGACCTCCAACTCTGGCGGATGACAACAACAACTAGATCGCGATTTACACCTCAAACCTGTATCTCCGGTGAAACTCTGACAACTAAAAAACACCACGACCTCTCGTTTTGCCTTTTGGTACACTTTTAAGCTTCTATTATTAAATTTTGATGAATGTTTGCTCATGTTGGTTGGATTGATATCATTTCATTCTTCTTCTTTTTTTGCGTTTTGGGAGTTACTCGATTCTTCCATGGCTACTCCATTTTGATTTGTTCGTTGCTTAGTTTGAAATTAGTATTGTTACATTTAATTATTGATGTTTAATTTTGCATTGAAGTTGACCATTTTGTTATCATTTACATTGAGTTTACAATTGTTTTCCATTTTGTTTTGACTTGTTATATTTGAATACTTTAAATTTGTTATAAGTTTGATTCAACTGTGTGTTTATTTATTTCTCTAACTATCGTTACATTTAATTTTTTAGTTGATATTTTTATGCTTAAAGTTGAATTGTTACATCATTTACTCACTGTTTTTTACTACTCCAAATATTTTTTCTTTGGTATTTGTTAATAATTCCATTTGTTATATTGAGGTTATTAGTGGACTAATCCAAATAGTTTTGATTTATTTTTCTATGAGTTGTTTAGTTGCTCTTGTTTAGATGAGCTTTTTGTGGTTCTTTGTTGTTAACCTTATTATGATATTGACTGGTTTAATGTTAAAATTGGCCAATGAGAAAATTTATCCGTTGGTTTTGGAGGCCTCCACATTTTAAAAGACAGAAATTTAGTACAAGTTAATATGTATTGTTTATTAAAATGGCCGATGAAGAAATTACCATCGATTTCCAAGGTCTCCCATGTTAATAAGACATGTTTTTAGTTTTTAAGTTATTATTTGATTTATTCATATTTATTCACTACTAACGCTTTTACTACATGTACATGAAGTTGCTTCCCATTGAAGCTATTCGAATGAAATTCGAATTATACTCTTTATTCACTATTTTGTATATATTGACGTTAGGCAAATTTAGGCCGTTTCTTATTTTATTATTTCATTTTATTATTTGTGTATATCACCTGTTTATTATACTTGTATATTATTTTTATCTCCTCCTCAATTTGAAAAATTGAATTCAGTCGGGACCCACAATTGTGGATTTCGAAGGATGCCTAACACCTTCCCTTTGGAATAACTTGAACCCCTTACCTAGAATCTATTGGTTTCGTAGACATTTCTTTTAAGGCGGTTAGTGGTTTTCCACGACTGTCCTTCAGAAAAGCACCTTCGAATTATTTTGAAGTGATAAATGAATAGTTGGCTTGTGGTCATCCAACGTCGCTTATTATATTTCACCCCGTAGTTTGTCCATCTCGGGTAACTTGGTCTCTTTTCAAAGCCCACTATTAGTCAGCTAGTGTAAAGGGAAGGCAAAACCTCATATTTAGCGCATTTGTTTGAGAAGATACAACACTCAAGGCACATTTGTATAAGACATGCATTCATTGTTTGTATATTATGTGATATACCTGTTATACGTAAATATGTTGTATTATAGTCCATTATTTTAAAGCCACTCTTACTAACCTAGTTTTAGAATATTCATAATCCAAGTCCAATCTTTATTCAAGTTAGAATCTCTTGGAACTACGTTTGACCTAATTTCTGCTTCAACGAGAGACGTAGGCGCCACAATGGCTCGGTCATGTTCCCCGTAAGCTTTCCATTATTTCAAAATTGAAACTGGGGTAAAAGATTTTGAGGAAGTCTCCAAAAATTTTACAAAGAAGATAATTGTTACAAGATTGAATACCGGAGGTTGCTAAAGCTGAAACAAGGGCAAATTTTTTTAAGAAATACCCTAAAAAATTTCACTAAGGTTGTACTCTGACACCAGATTTATCGGAGCATCGCTCCAAGTTGGTTTGTACCTTTGCATTAATTTTTTTTGTACGTGATATGTATTCATTGTATATCTTTGATTTTATTTATCTCACATTTCATTAAAAAGGGATTGTTTTGTTTGACATTTTTAAAGTTTAGGTGGTCCACCCTTCAATGTGACTCATTCATTTTTTTTTTAACTTTTGTTACTTTTTCTTTAATTAATAAAAAAGATTTTTTATTAAATTTGTGTGGTCCGCCCTTCAATGTGACTCACTAATTTCTTCATTCTTGTTAAGTTTTTCTTAATTAGTAAAAAAATATTTTTGTTAAATTTGGGTTTCCCGCCCTTCAATGTGGCTCATTGGTTCTTTATTCTATTTATTTTTCTTTAAAAAATTTCATTTGTTATGCAAAATAATGTTTTATGCCATATCTGAACGAACTATGCAAACCTGATTCTCATCAATGAGATACGTAGGCAGCCCTTCTAGGGTTCGGTATTCTTTATTCTTTAAGATTTTTTATTCTTTTAAAATGTTTATAATTTTTAAATCATTTTTTGACTTGGTTGGTGCCAACAAAGTTCAATTGTGCATATGAAAAAAATAATTGAATCGGTGGAGAAGATTGACCGCTTGTTAAATCATAGATTCTTTTGGTACCTCTCATTCATACTTTTCTTACACTAGAAAATATTCTATTGTATACATTCAAGATAAGAACAAAACCAGATTCATTGTTTCATGTGCATTCTGTGGTGAGTTTTGAGTTAAATTCAATTGTGTTGCGTTGTTGATCTAGAACTTTGCCTAAATGTTTTTTGAGGAAAAATTATGAGTAATGTTTGATTTGAAAAATGACCGCAGGTCATTTTTGACCCGTTTGTTCCTTTCAAAGCCTACCAAATGACATTAATCCTTATTATGTCCCCACTTTGAGCCTTAAGCCTTTTCCTTTGGATAACCACATTTTAACATATACCCTTTCTGAGTGCTTATACACATTATCCCTCTTTTTGCCTGACTTTCTTGAGCGCACTGAAGACGTGTAAGTTACAAAGAAGATTCAAAGTTAAAAATTTGTCAAAGACAAAAGTTATCAAAGTCTCTGAAAGTCAAGAATACAAAAATGGCTTCCAAAGAAAGAAGAAAGAGTTGAAAATTGCCCGCAAGTTAAAGCAAGTGGAATTTCAACAAAAGGTAAAACAAACACTCCAAACCAAAAGGAGAAAGTTCAAAAGATGATGAGAAGGGGAAAAACTAAGGCAAGCAAATCTTCAAAAGAAGTCAAAAAAATACAAAAGGAAGGGACAACAAAGAGGATCAAACGCTAAAAGCGTAACAAATGTTGAAAGCATCAATTTGGTGCAAAGCTCAAGAAGTGACTAAGTCACTTTTATTCCAAATGACTATCCTACCCATCCCTAAGCCTACATTACATGCCATTAACATGCCCTACATGATTTCATTTCAAATGTTCTCACTTTAGTGGAGATTTACATGAAGGCCAAGCCTATGGTATCACAATTGCATACGTTGAATATTTTTCTGAGTGTGAGTGGATTTTGTTAAGTGTCCCCAAATCAAAACACTTTAGATGTGTGCACATTGAAACTTTCTTTGTAGTGAGGGCACTTGAAACATGATTTTAGGTCCAGTTCAAAGCCTTTGTTTGTAGCAAGATGAACAAATCTTGTCGTCACTTAAGTATATTTGAGGTACCACTTGAATCCATAGGAATTATCTCGAAGTCAATCACAGTTGAAAGAGAGAATTGTGAGAAATTTTGTACAATATTAATTGTTGGTGCTAACCAAGTTAAAATGTGTTTCATTGTTCCTAAAATAAAAATGGGTTGAAACCCACTTTTCAATATTTGTCCATACCAAATTTGTGGACCATTTCTTGTTGATACTTGTCCATAGCAACTTTGTGGACCATTTACTTGTTGATATTTATCCATACCAACTTTGTGGACAATTTCATTGTTTATTTTTATCCAAAACAACTTTGTGGACCGTTTCTTTGTTGATACTTGTTCAAGTAACTTTGTGGACTGTTTCATAGTTAAAATTTTATTTTAAGATCATCATACCCTTCAAAATGAACTCTTTTTAAATTTGGGTCGTCATACACTTCAAAATAACATTTTTTTAAAAATTTGGGTAGTCATACCCTTCAAAATGACATCTTTTTAAATTTGGGTAGTCATTCCCTTCAAAATGACATCCTTTTAAAAATTAATTTGTTATCTCAAATAAAATTATTCTTTTTTCAACTTGGTTTGTCATGCCGCTAAATATGACACTTTTTATTTTGTTATTCCATTTAAAATTGACTTGTTTTTTATTCATGATGTTATTAAGTTTGAATTGTTGCATTTGTTAATACCTTGTTCATATGAGGCCATGTTTGCATAATTATGTTACATTTATGTTATATTTGTTACTAACATTGTTATTGCAGATTTTGTGATACGCCATTCATATTAAGTTCAAGATTGGGTTGTCATCTCCCTTCAAATGGCACGTTAAGTTCAAGTTGGGTCATCTGCCTTTCAAAGAGACATGTTGGATTGTCACCCCATTCAAAGTGACATGTTATATTCAAATTGGGTCGTCCGCCTTTTAAAGAGACACATTGGGTTGTCACCTCGTTCAAAGTGACATGTTATATTCAAATTGGGTTGTCCGTCTTTCAAAGAGACACGTTGGGTTGTCACCTCATTCAAAGTGACATGTTATATTCAAGTTGGGTCGTCCGTCTTTCAAAGAGACACGTTGGGTTGTCACCTCGTTCAAAGTGACATGTTATATTCAAGTTGGGTCGTCCTCCTTTCAAAGAGACACATTGGGCTGTCACCTCGTTCAAAGTGACATGTTATATTCAAGTTGGGTCGTCCGTCTTTCAAAGAGACACATTGGGTTGTCACCTCGTTCAAAGTGACATGTTATATTCAAGTTGGGTCGTCCTCCTTTCAAAGAAACATGTTGGGTTGTCACCTTGTTCAAAGTGACATGTTAAGTTCAAGTTGGGTCATCCGCCTTTCAAAGAGACACGTTGGGTTGCCACCTTGTTCAAAAAGATATGTTATATTCAAATTAGGTCGTCCGCCTTTCAAAAAGACACGTTGGGTTGTCACCTCGTTCAAAGTGACATGTTATATTGAAATTGGGTCGTCTACCTTTCAAGAGACAGAATGGGTCGTCATCTCCCTTCAAATGATTTGTTATATTCAAATTGAGTCGTCTACCTTTCAAAGAGACACGTTAGGTTGTCACGTCGTTCAAAGTGACATGTTATATTCAAATTGGGTAGTCCGCCTTTCAAAGACACACGTCGTGTTGTCACCTTGTTCATAGTGACACGTTATATTCAAATTGGGTCGTCCGCCTTTCAAAGAGACACGTTGGGTTGTCAGCTCCATTCAAGTGACATGTTATATTCAATCGGGTCGTCCACCTTTCAAAGAGACACGTTGGGTTGTCACCTCGTTCAAAGTCACATGATATTCAAGATTGGGTTGTCTTCTCCCTTCAAATGACATGTTATATTCAAATTGGTCGTCTGCCTTTCAATAGACACGTTGCGTTGTCACATCCCTTCAAGCGACATATTTGGTAAAAGATTGGGTTGTCATCTCCCTTCAATGACATGCTATATTCAAAGTGGGGTCGTCTGCCTTTCAAGAGACAAGTTAAGTTATCACCTCGTTCAAAGTGACACGTTATTCACATCCTCCTCCTTTCAAAGAGGTACAATACCTTCATTGTGCAAGTTTGCAAGTAACATTGAAGGTATGTGAATGTTTTTCATTTTACGATCAATCCTTGTCTTTATTTTATTATTTTCAGCCTCTCTGGCGGATGTATGGCATTGTTCAAAATCTCTACTGACGTATCATATTGTTTTGCTAAAAGTTTATCAAACCAAATTTGGGTTCGTCAACTTTGTTTGACCAGGATCTCTTTCATCGATCCTAAACAAACAAAGGGTCAAGTTGTTGACACCAAATTTTGGTATGATATTTTTAAAGTTAATACTTTTCAGTATTTTATTCATTAAATAGTTCAAAATACATGTTTTGCAATTTTAATGCAATTTGTTGATAATTATCCTTATTCTCAAAGTATTAGGATTTTTAACGGTTAATTATGTTTATATTATTTTGTCACGGACGGTTTAATACGTTGAAATATCCTTTCATTTTTTATAAAATCATTATTTCTATTAAATGATATTTTTTACATGTCATTGGTTACGTTCGTTACATTTTTTCATATTCATTTTATCTGTTACATTTGATAGTATTCATTTTGATATTTTGCACAGTCCAAAAATTCATTCTGCTATAGATGATATTTCATAAATAGATATTTTATTAACCAGTGGTTTTGGCCCACGGTTTTAATATAGTGGTATTGTACTATTGGTAGTTTTCAATTCCCTATTTAAAGAATAGTTTGCTCATTAGGTTAAAGGGGGTGGATGGAATTTTTAGGGGTGTAAGTTAGAGATTTTTTATTCTTTTATTGCTCATTATTTTCCGGCAAGTCACCGGAGTTTCGTCGGAATCCGGTGAGTCCACCACCCAACACCCCGTTCATTTTCTCATTTTTCCAGCAGTTCACAACCAACAACGAACAACCAGTAAACAACCATCAGAAAATCAAATGACTACCTCCGTTCTTCTCACTGCCACCAGAGAACCACCCAAACACCACTAGTTTCCTTTCCCTCCAGCCACCTCCGATCACCATTGTGCTCTCTCAAAACCACCACCAACCCAGACCCAAACCGCCGTCGGAACCACCATTCAAATGACCACCTGAAACCACCAGTAAACTCCATCTTTTCCAACCAGTAA
>JAJOOS010081274.1:0-14263 GCA_029582725.1 Solanum chiquidenum | reverse complement strand
ACTATTGGTAGTTTTCAATTCCCTATTTAAAGAATAGTTTGCTCATTAGGTTAAAGGGGGTGGATGGAATTTTTAGGGGTGTAAGTTAGAGATTTTTTATTCTTTTATTGCTCATTATTTTCCGGCAAGTCACCGGAGTTTCGTCGGAATCCGGTGAGTCCACCACCCAACACCCCGTTCATTTTCTCATTTTTCCAGCAGTTCACAACCAACAACGAACAACCAGTAAACAACCATCAGAAAATCAAATGACTACCTCCGTTCTTCTCACTGCCACCAGAGAACCACCCAAACACCACCAGTTTCCTTTCCCTCCAGCCACCTCCGATCACCATTGTGCTCTCTCAAAACCACCACCAACCCAGACCCAAACCGCCGTCGGAACCACCATCCAAATGACCACCTGAAACCACCAGTAAACTCCATCTTTTCCAACCAGTAATCAGAGCCACCATTACTCTCCACGCTACCAGACCTCCGAGACCCCATAGGATTCAACATCAAATCCCAACCCCAAAACCCACCAGATCCCATCACCAAACAGCCAACAAAACAGACCCAAAGCCCCACGCGAAACCAACAAAACCCCAACCCAAAAATCACTTTTCCTCCTTCCCTTCACGATTTAGTTTATTATACAGGTGTATCAGCTCCGACCTCCAACTCTGGCGGACGACAACAACAACTTGATCTCAATTTACACCTCAAACCCGTAGCTCCGGTGAAACTCCGACAACTAAAAAAACCACGACCTCTCGTTTTGCCTTTTGGTACACTTTTAAGCTTCTATTATTAAATTTTGATGAATGCTTGCTCATGTTGGTTGGACTGATATCATTTCATTCTTATTTTTTTTGCGTTTTGGGTGTTACACGATTCTTCCATGGCTACTCCATTTTGATTTGTTCGTTGCTTAGTTTGAAATTAATATTGTTACATTTAATTATTGATGTTTAATTTTGCATTGAAGTTGACCATTTTGTTATCATATACATTGAGTCTATAGTTGTGTTCCATTTTGTTTTGACTTGTTATTTTTGAATATTTTAAATTTTTTATAAGTTTGATTCAATTGTGTGTTTATTTGTTTCTCTAACTATCGTTACATTTCATTTTTTAGTTGATATTTTTATGCTTAAAGTTGAATTGTTACATCATTTACTCACTATTTTTTATTACTCCTAATATTTTTGCTTTGGTCTTTGTTTATAATTCCATTTGTTATATTGAGGTTATTAGTGGACTAATCCGAATAGTTTTGATTTATTTCTCTATGAGTTGTTTAGTTGCTCTTGTTTAGATGAGCTTTTTGTGATTCTTTGTTGTTAACCTTATCATGATATTGACTAGTTTAATGTTAAAATTGGTCAATGAGAAAATTTCTCCGTCGGTTTTGGAGGCCTCCACATTTTAAAAGATGGAAATTTAGTTCAAGTTTATATATTTTGTTTATTAAAATGGCCGATGAAGAAATTACCATCGATTTTCAAGGTCTCCCATGTTAATTAGACGAGTTTTTAGTTTTTAAGTTATTATTTGATCTGTTCATTTTTATATATATTTATTCATTACTAGCACTTTTACTAAGTGTCTTTACAGGTGCTCGAAGTTGCTTCCCATTGAAGCTATTCAAACGAAATTTGAATTATACTATGTATTCATTATTTTGTATATATTGACGTTAGGCAAATTTAGGCCGTTTCTTATTTTATTATTTCATTTTATTATTTGTGTATATCACCTGTTTATTATACTTGTATATTATTTTTATCTCCTTCTCAATTTGAAAAATTGAATTCAGTCGGGACCCACAATTTTGGATTTTGAAGGATGCCTAACACCTTCCCTTCGAAATAACTTGAACCCCTTACCTAGAATCTATTGGTTTCGTAGACATTTCTTTTAAGTTAATTTGTTAATTGGCTTCCTAGTTTTCCTACAAATTAGGTGGCGACTCCCTTTTACCCCTTTACCCTCTTTCTAAAATTCTTTTCTTCGTTTAAAATTAAATTATTATTTTTGGTGAGTCATCGCGACGTTGCGCCCTCTCAAGGATGTCAACAAATGTTGCAAAAAGTTGTTGTTCCTTAAGAACTTGCAACATAATTCTCAAATGGTCCACATGTTCATTCTCACTCCTTGAGTAGATCAATATATCATCGATAAATACAATCACAAACATGTTTAGGCATTGCCTAAACACCCTATTCATCAAATCCATAAATGGCACCGGGGCATTTGTCAACCCAAATAACAAAACCACAAATTCATAGTGACCATACCGGGTCCTAAAGGTCGTCTTGGGAATATTGACCGCTCTCACCCTCAATTGGTGATAACCTGAACGAGGTCAATTTTGGAGAAATAGCTAGCCCCTTGAAGTTGGTCAAACAAATCATCAATTTTCGGAAGGGGGTATTTATTCTTAATGGTCACTTTATTCAATTGACGATAGTCGATGCACATTCTAAGAGACCCATCCTTCTTTATAACAAACAACACGGGAGCACCACATGGAGATATACTTGGTAGGATAAAACCCTTATCTAGAAAATCCTTTAATTGCTCTTTCAACTCGGACGGAGCGATTCTATAAGGAGGAATGTAGATAGGTTGCGTATCCGGTAAAAGGTAAATACCAAAATCTATTTCCCGCTCGAGAGGAATACCGGGTAAATCATCGGGAAAGACTTCCGGAATCTCATTCACTACGAGAACCGACTCTAAAGAAGGGGTTTCAGACTCAACATCTATCACCCTAATAAGATGGTAAATACACCCTTTGGAGATCATCTTCCTAGCTTTAAGGCAAGAATCAAATTGACCTCTAGGTATAGAATTTCCCCCCCTTCCACTCTAAGATAAACTCATTTGGAAATTGAAATCTAACCACCCGAGTCCTACAATCGATAGAGGCATAACATACATGCAACCAATCCATACCCAAAATTATATCAAAGTATAACATATCTAATTCCACCAAAGTAACTCTATGAGACAAGGAAATGTGACAACTTCTATAAACTCTCTTAGCCACTACCGAGTCACCAACCGGGGTAGAGACTGAAAAAGGTTCTAATAACACTTCGGGGAGTATTTCAAACTTCATGGCCACAAAAGGTGTCACAAAGGACAAAGTAGCACCGGGATCTAACAAGGCATATACATCAATAGAAAGCACTTTTAACATACCGGTCACCACATTCGGGGAGCTCTCTTGGTCACCTCGGGATTGAAGAGCATAAAATTGGTTTTGCTTTTGAGCATTGGAGTTTGAACCGCTTGGAGGAGCTTATTTGCCTTCTCTCCCATTTGCCATAAGCATCGGGTAGTCTCTCATCTTGTGGCCACTCTTCCACAACCATAGCACCCATCTGAGACAACTAAGCACTTATCATCATGTTTTCTTCCATATTTTGCACAATTAGGCCTAGCAACATAAGAAATACAACTATTACCTCCTTGAGGTTTAGGATTAGAAACCTTATCCTTGTTGACCTTGGGGGAACACTAGAGGAGCCTTGATTGGAAAACATTTGCTTGAACTTTGGTCGACCTTGTCCATCGGACTTAGAATTGGAGAAGTTCCCATCACCAGTCCTAGCTCTTTTCGCCTACCTATTCTTTTTCTTGAGTTTTGACTCCTCAATTTGTTGAGCATATACCATGATCCTTGATATATCCATGTCATGATGGAGCATTGTCGTATGACATTATTCTTCAACCAAGTCGGACACACCCATCAAAAACCTACTCATCTCATCCCTCGAATCTGCCACCATAGATGGAGCATACTTGGACAATTGAGTGAATTTTAGGGAATACTCTTTCATGCTCATACCTCCTTGATGAAGGTTAATGAATTCATCCAACTTAGCTTCCCTCAACTCTTGGGGAAATAATCTATCAATAAATGTCGATTTGAACATTTCTCATTCGACCGAGCCCGCTCCTACGAGTCTTCCCCTTTTCCAAAATTCATACCATACTTGACCTACATCCTTTAGTTGGTAGGTGGATAACTCCACCTTCTCTCCCGAAGATACTTCCATGATATCAAAGACCTTATAAACCTCATCGATAAACCTTTGGGGATCCTCTTCCACTTTAGAGCCATGAAATTTGGGAGGGTTCATTCTAGCAAAATACCTAACCCTTGAAGCAGCCGAATTCACATTAGGATTCACATGAGTCACAACATCTCTATAGGCCTGAGCCATCACGACTTGAGCTTGAGTAGTCTTAGCTTGGGCCAACATTTGAAACTCTGACCTAATCTCCACATCCAACATATTCGGAGGATTAATCAGAGATTGATTAGCATGAGGAGCTTGATTAACTTGAGGATCTTCTTCATTCACATTATCACCCTCCATTCTTCTTGCGTTAGCCCTTCGTGTATTCATATCCTGAAGACCCAATAGAAGGATTAGAAGAGGGACTTTATAGAGTTAAACTCTAAGGCACGACTTAAGAGTAATGAAAGAAGTGAAATTTCCTAAACATCTTATGGCCTCTCATTCATAAGTGTGGTGCGCTTCACACTTATGAACAAGACTCTACTAGACGCGTCTTATGAGACATCATCCTAGAATCATTCTAAACCTTGTGCTCCGATTACCAAGTTTTTCATGACCTATGGGTACCCCTAGATGTAACAAGGCACATATAACCCCGAAAGGCTCCATGTAAGCAACTTAGCATATCATAACATAAAGCATTAGAACAACTGAGTAAAAATGTATTTCAATTCCAAAATTTTCATAAAGTAAAGCGGAAGTCTAAACTTGTCTCAATTAGCTATCTATTACAATACTTAAATCAAAATAGGGTCAAACCCTATCCAACATAATCCAAAATTGAAACTACAAGAATGAAACTACAATGATAATGTATGTCCTCGAATCATAAGGACTCACCACAAGCAAGGAGAAATGAACAAATCCAAGCTCTTGCCACAATGGGGACCACCTTGAGAACCAGACCCTACACTTGGGGAAAATGTAGGAAAATATGGGTTAGTATAAAAATGCACTAAGTATGATAGTCATGCACAAAATCAAGAAAATATGCCAAAAGGGACATTTTAGCTGAATGCATGCCATTTACTAATTTAAAGCATCATTTTGAATATAATGGAAAAGCATAAGTCATAAGCATAATCAATTCATAGGTCATCATATCATAATAGGAACATACCATAAATATTCTCAAAGCATACTTGTGCAATGTATGAATAAGATCTCATAATCCCACCCATAGTAAGTAACGCTTCTTGAGTAACTATAGTTCATAATTCATATTCTTGTCTTGTTCATACTATCATAAAGGGATATTAGCCTTAACTGACATAGACCATGTGAGCTTACCATGGAATTCGGTGTCTACCCCACACCGAAAAGGGGTTGTCCTACTTTCCTAAGGTAGAACCATACTCTTAGCTTAGGTGGAGACACTAGATAAAGTCCTATGAGGGCACATATTTTATGGGATAAGGGGATTTCTACTAGAAAACTTGGCCTCTACTAATGTGAGGGCTTCCATCCCAAGAGATTGCTCCTTGAAATCTGGCCTCTACTAACGTGAGGGCTTCAATCTCATATCACTATCCACTCAGTGCTAAGCATCAATACCCATGGAGTACACATTAATTCTTGACTTAAATTCATACTCATGGAAGAATATCTTGACACTCAATCCAACATAACTCCTTTTTTTCATTATTTTTCTTTTCGTTATGGTAATGCAATGCAAGAGGTCAGAAATCTGGTTGTTTCTGATGATGAAAATTATTTTATCTTATGTGAAATTTATGAAAACCTGAAATGTCGGTAATGTTAGAAGACGACCTACGGCATCTGACTATAGCTCCTAGATTCAATAGGTGAGAATAGCCTTTCAACCTTAGAATCATCATATTGTGAGAAAACCCTTCACATTATATCATATTCATACACAAGTTTGCATATGAGGATAACCTCCAACAACACAACAACTAGATCATAATCATTTTCACTTTACTCTCAAAGTGCTCTAAAAGCATATACATAAACCTCATAATCATGCATAATTCTCATACTTTTCCCTTCAAGGACCATAGATCACATTCAATCAACACATCTAGAATTAGTACATTACACTTTGATAATAGCATGATTCAATTACTAAAATTACTATAAGCATAATATCATATTTCTTTTCTTTCAACAATTCACCCACATCACAAGGTCATAAATTGGGAATTTGGGGATTTCATGGAATTTTGGGAGATTTCATCAAAAAACCATAATAAATCATCAATTAAAGCATAATAAAAAGTAATTAAATCAATAGAATCACTTTTGAAAGGAATCCATGACTTAGAGTCAAACCCTAACTTTTGGGGAATTTATATCTTTGAAATTGGGGTTATGAAGGGACTCAATCGATGATAGCTATCCATGGATGAAGGAATGCCATACCTTAGCTATGAATTCCAATTAAATTGAGTATAAATCCTTGCTCCGTCAACCCTAGCTTCACCTTTATTCCTTTTTTTCCTTGGAGTTCTAGAGAGAGAATTTTTTTTTGAGAGGGTTTAGGTCTTTCTTTTGGGATTTGGAATTATAAGGAAGATGACTTAATTTGGTGACTTAAAAACCTTATATAGTTAGTTTAATTTAGTATAAAACAATGTCACTTAATATTAATGAAAACAAGAAAACCCCATAATGCCCCTAAGTGAAATTGCCAAATGGCAGTTCCAAACCTCACCCACGACTCCACGACCACGGTCCGGGGGTGGACTCACATGGCGTGCTATCCATCCGTGGTCTGGTCAGAAATTTTCGACCATCCACGCCCACTGACCTACGAATCATGGAACCACCCATGGGGCGTGGGTCTCAGTCTCGTGGGTCACTACCTCAGGTGGCCTCCATGGTGCACACCTACGAAATAGACCCACATGGCATGGAAGGACCTACAGGGCGTAGGTCCACTTCGCGGGCCACTGTCTAGGCAACATTTTTGGGTCCTCCTCAAGAACCCGTGGTTGTTCCTTGGGGGTCGTACCTTGACATTCTAACATAAAACCCTATATTTTTAGGTTCGGGGAGGTACGCTTACGACTCTAACCCTTATATTAAGCTCTAGTTTAGCCTACTAGTTTCCGGAGTGTTACAAAGGGACTTCACTGGGATGGACCCTCCGGAGTTTCATGGGTCTAAGGTTGAGGAAGGTCTTTAAGAGTTCATCGATGAGGTCTATAAGGAATTGATGATCATGGGAGTGACTCCAGAGGAAAAGGCAGAGTTAGCCGCTTATCAACTAAAAGGTGTTGCTCAAGTATGGTATAACCAATAGAAAGAAGGGAGATCGGAAGATGTGAGTCCTCTTGATTGGGAGAAGTTTAAGATTTCTTTTCTTGATAGGTTCTTTCTCCTTGAGATGAGGGAAGCAAAGGTTCTTGAGTTCATCAACCTTCGTCAAGGAAGTATGAGTGTGAGAGAGTATGCTTTGAAGTTCATACAATTATCTAAATATGCTTCAACAATGGTTGTTGATTCTAGGCAAGGATGAGTAAGTTCATTTCGGGTGTATCTGAAATGGTGGTCTAAGAATGTCGTATCGCTATGCTCATTGGTGACATGGAAATCTCTTGTCTCATGGTGCATGCACAACAAATCTAAGAGGAGAAACTTAAGGAAAGGTCTAAGGAGACCAAGAGGGCTAAAATCGGTGATGGAAATTTCTCTCATGTAAGGTACGATGGACATGGTAGTCCTAAATTTCAACGAAGGTTTTTCGGTCAAGGTTCCTCCAATGCTTCTTATAAGTTCAACAAGGATATGGTGTCAAACCCTAAGCCTCAAGGAGGTAATGGTGGTGGATCTTTATAGCCTAGGCCTACTTGTGTTAAGTGTGGGAAGAAACACGAGGTTTAAGTGTCTAGCCAGCATGGATGGTTGCTTTAGTTGTGGTAAAAGTGGTCATAAGATGAGGGATTGCCCAATGCTTACGGCTAAGGGAAAAGAAGGCAAGCAAGCTAGTGGTTTAGGTTCCAATGCTCCCAAGAAAACCGATTCTATACACTTCAGACTTGTGGTGAACAAGAGGGTTCTCCCGATGTTGTTAAAAGTTTTCCAACTTGATGTGTAGGATTTACTTGATCTCGGTGCTACCTTGTCTTTTGTGACACCATATGTGGCTATTAGGTTTGATGTTCTTCTGAATGAGTTGTTAGAACTTTTTTCTGTCTCTACTCCAATTGGTGATTCTATTGTGGCTACGAGGGTCTATAGAAGATGTCTCGTATCCTTATCCCATAGACTTACTCTTGTTGACTTGAAAGACCTTAACATGTTAGATTTTGATGTTATCCTTGGTATGGATTAGTTGCACTCTTGTTATGCTTCTATTGATTGTAGAACTAGTGTGGTCAAGTTTCAGTTCCCAAATGAGCATATCCTAGAGTGGAATGGGGCAAATTCTTTGCCTAAGGATATACTTGTCTCTTGTCTTAAAGCTATAAAAATGATTTCTAAGGGTTGCATTTGCCATCTAGTTAGGGTGAAGGATGTAGATTTTGAAACCCGTACTCTTGAGTTGGTCCCCGTTGTAAATGAGTTTCCAGAAATATTCCCAGATGACTTTCTTGGTATTCCTCCCGAAAGAGAAATAGACTTTGGTATTGACCTTCTCCTAGATACACAATCTATTTCTATTCCTCCTTATAAAATGGCCTCGGCAGAACTAAAGGAGTTGAAAGAACAATTGAAGGATTTGTTGGATAAGGGTTTCATTCGACCGAGTATCTCTCCATGGGTTGCTCCAGTTTTTTTTGTTAGAAAGTATGAAGGTTCTCTTCGTATGTGCATTGACTATCGGCAGTTGAACAAGGTGACCATTGAGAAAAAGTATCCTATTCCAAGAATAGATGATTTGTTTGACCAACTTCAAGGAGCAAGTTACTTTTCTAAGATTTATCTTTGGTTGGGTTATCACCAACTGAGGGTGATGAAAAGTGATATTTTGAAAATGACTTTTAGAACCTGATATGGTCATTATGAGTTTTGGTGATGTCGTTTGGTTTGACTAATGCTTCGGCGGCATTTATGAATTTGATTAATATAGTGTTTAGACAGTACCTTGACATATTTGTGATTGTGTTCATTGATGATATTTTGATTTATTCGAGAAGTGAGAATGAGAATATTGATCATTTGAGGACCATGTTTCAAATTCTTAAGGACCAACAACTCTTTGCAAAGTTTAGCAAATGTGAAATTTGGCTAAGGTCTGTGGCTTTTCTAGGTCATATTGTTTCAATTAAGGGTATTGAGGTAGATCCTAAGAAGACGGATGCGGTCAAGATTTGACCTAAACCTCTAACCCCTTGGGACATTAGAAGCTTTCTGGGTTTGGCAGGTTACTATAGAAGATTTGTTGAGTGGTTTTCTTCCATTGCTTCTCCTTTGACGACTTTGACTCAAAAGAAGGCTAAATTTATATGGTTCGAAGCTTGTGAGAATAGTTTCAAAGAATTGAAAGATAGACTTACTTCCGCCCCGGTGTTGACTTTACTAGAAGGTACGATGGTTTTGTGGTGTATTTTGATGCCTCTAGAATTGGGTTGGGATGTATGCTTTTGCAAAATGGTAAAGTTATTGCCCATGCTTCAAGGAAACTTAAGATCCATAAGAAGAATTATCCTACCCATGACCTTGAATTAGCGACGGTTGTTTTTTCCCTAAAGATTTGGAGGAATTATTTGTATGGAGTTCACGTTGATGTTTTCACCGATCATAAGAGTTTGCAATATGTGTTTAACCAAAAGGATTTGTATCTTGGCCAAATAAGGTTGCTTGAGTTATTGAAGGATTATGACATGAGTGTTCTCTATCACCCCGATAAGGCAAATGTGGTAGTGGATGCTCTTAGTCGTTATCTATGGTTAGTGTGGCTCATATTGATGATGATAGAAAAGAGTTGGTTTGAGATTTTTATAGATTTGTACGGTTGGGAGTTCAATTAGTAGATTCAATAAGGGGTGGTGTTATGGTTCACAATGGTTCAAAATTGTCTTTTGTGGCTGATGCGAAAGTCAAGCAAAGTCTTGATCCAATTTTGGTTGACTTGAAAGAAGCGGTGCTTAAGAAATCCGTTGTGGCTTTCTCCCAAGGGGGAGATGGTGAACTTAGATATCAAGGTCGTTTGTGTGTTCCTAATGTGGATGACTTGAGGGAACAAATCTTGACAAAACCCCATAGTTCTCGATATTTCATTCACTCGGGAGCCTCCAAGATGCACCGTGAGTTGCGGGAGATCTATTGGTGGAATGGGATAAAGAAGGATATTGCGGGATTTGTGGCTAAGTGTCCTAATTACCACAAGTGAAGGTTGAGCATCAGACAAAAAGAGGTATGCCCCAAGACATTGGTATTCCTACTTGGAAGTAGGAAGATTTGAATATGGACTTCATAGTAGGGTTGCCACGTACTCGGCGACAACATGACTTGATTTGGGTTATAGTAGATCGGATGACGAAATCGGCTCATTTAATTCCCTTCAAGGTTTTCTATTTGGCGGAGGATTATGCTAAGTTGTATTTGAGGGAAATGGTAAGATTGCATAGAGTGCCCGTATCCATTATTTCAGGTCGTGGTACTTAATTCACATCTCAGTTTTGGAAGTCTTTCCAAAAGGGTCTTGGTACTCGTGTTAAACTTAGCATGGCTTTTCATACCCAAACCGATGGGCAAGCGGAGCGTACAATCCAAACTTTGGAAGATATGTTGAGAGCTTGTGTGATTGATTTTAAGGGTAATTGGGATGACCATTTGTCATTGATTGAATTTTCCTATAACAATTGTTATCACTCGAGTATTGGTATGGCTCCATTTAAGGCTCTTTATGGTACGAGGTGTAGATCTCCGATAAGTTGGTTTGAGGTGGGTGAAGTTGCCCTAATAGATCCTGAATTGGTACATGAGTCTATAGAGAAAGTTTGACTTATTAGAGAAAGGTTGAAAACGGCTCAAAGTCGACAAAAGTCATATGCTGATGTTAGAAGAAGGGATCTTGAAGTTGATGTTCATGATTGGGTTTACTTGCAAATCTCACCCATGAAGGGTGTAATTAGGTTTGGTAAGAAAGGGAAGCTTAGTCCCCATTATGTAGGCCCATATCATATTTTGAGGCGTGTTGGTAAGGTTGCTTGCGAGCTTGATTTGCCTAATAAGGTGGCATCGGTGTATTTGGTTTTCCATGTCTCTATGTTGAAGAAATGAGTTGGTGATCCGACATCCATAGTTACTTTAGAAGGTTTAGGTGTTAAGGAGAATCTTTCTTATGAGGAAGTTCCGATTGAGAATTTAGACCGACAAGTCAAGAAGTTGAGAAATAAAGAAGTTGCTTCCATGAAGGTGTTAGGGATGAATCAATTAGTTGAGGGTGCTACTTGGGAGGCCGAGGCCGATATGATGTCCCGATATCCTTATCTCTTTCCTTCTACTCCTACTCTAGCTTGAAGTAATGAGTTTCTCATGGTTTGTCCCTTATGTTGGTGTCATGTGTTCTTTAGCTATTCCCATGATTTTCTTATTTTATGTATGTTCATGAAAAACTTGTGTTTTGAAAGAAAATGAGTTTATATGATTAATTTTCCTCATGTTGTTGTGCATTGAGTATGGGTTGCCTATAGACTTCATGGGATAAATTGTTGAACATGCTTTAGCTATGATGTTGAGTGTGAATTGAATATAGGCTCCATGTGATTGTGTTGAGCATGCTTTTAGCTCGGAGAAGGTAGTTCCTCCTTGAATATGAGAAATATTGAAATTTCATGCATATTGATTTCTTAGGTCAAGTTCCTACTTTCCTTATGATACATTTAGTATGTTTAGCTTGGAGTCAATGTTTCCTCCTTGGTTGTGTGCATTTTGATGAGTTGCATGCATGATGGACTGCTAGTCTTGAGTCTTTTCCTTAAAGAGGTGTCTAGGTTTCCATTCGAGGATGAATGTTCCCAAGGGGGAGATAATGTAACACCTTGGAAATCTGGTAGTCTAAGAATGAGATAACGTGAGAGGTCATGAGCTAAGAAGTTGAGCTCGGGCAACCTTCACGTGGACCCAAACGGGGCGTGAAGGGCACCACGAGCTGTGGTGCTGCCCATGGTGGCTTCCAGTAGCCAATCAAGCCATGCTCACCTTGCACGGCCACCATGACGCCTTGTGGTGGGGACCACGGGTCGTGGTGAGGGGTGTGAAGGCTAGGCAATAAACTAGTTGAGGCTGCCTCAAAGTGAGACCCTCCACGAACCCTTGACGACTCGTGAAGGCCACCACGGGGCGTGGGAGGGGTCGTAGTGATGAGTTAGTTTTTAATGGTTAAGGGGGTAGTTTCCAAGCCACTGCTCCAAGGCCACGGAGGGGACCACGGCTCGTGGAGCCTCACGTGGTGATGAGGCAGACCCCTGTAAGTTAGGGGCTTAAGGGTCTTTTCGGTTTTAATTATATCAAAGCCATGTCATTTTACCCAAGCCTAGGACCCCTATATAAGTCATTTTAACCTCAAAACTCACCCACTCAAGTCATTAATTCCAAAACCCAAAAGAAATCCCAAAGTTCTTCCTCTGAAATATTTCTCTCTCTAGAACTTGAAGAAGAAGAAGGGTTCAATCTAGGGTTTCAAGACAAGCCTCCATTTTAACCATTGAAGATAAGTAATTGAACTTAGGGTGTGCTTGGTATGAAGGAAAATATTTTCCTGGAAAACAAGTACACTTTTGACTTATTTTCTCATGTTTGGTTGGTGAGTAGAAAATATTTTTCGGAAAAGAATTTTTAGTGTTTGATTTATGAATGAAAATTATTTTTGAGAAAATCTCTTTTTTTTTACTAGAGAGTAGAAAATAATTTTTGAATTGAAATTGAAAATATTTTTTAAAAATAAACTTAAATTATTATTTTTTGGGGGGGAGGTTGGGGGTGGGGTGGAGTGAAAAAATAAAAATTGGAAATTGGAAATATTTTTTAAAAACAAACTTTAATTTTTTTTTGGGGATGGGGGGCTGGTAGTGGGGCTGGCCTAGGGGATTGGGGGTGGGGTGGGGGGTGAAAAAATAAAAAATTGAAATTGAAAATATTTCTTAAAAAAAAACTTAATTTTTTTTTTGGGTGGGTGGGAGTGGGTGGTAGCGGGGCTGGCCAGGGAGGGAGGGGTCGGAGTGGGGGTGAAAAAATAAAAAAATTGAAATTGAAAATATTTTTTAAAAACAAACTTTAATTTTTTTTTGGGGAGGGGCTGGTAGTGGAGCTGACTGGGGGGGGGGGTCAGGGGTGGGGGAGTGGGGGTGAAAAACAAAATTTGAAATTGAAAGTAAATTTTATAAAACAAACTTTAAATATTATTATTTTTGGGGATGGGGGTTGAGGGTAGGGGTGTAACGCCCCTCAAAATGAAATAGGATAATTAGAGCTTCACATGCGTGTTAGTAGTTGATAAACTTGTATAAATATTTGAAAATGAGTTCATAGGTCAGTTTAGTTGAGTTTGAAGTCAAACGTCAAAGAGACGTTCAAGACGTTCGAAAATTAGTCATTTGTGTGCTAGTGTGTTCTAGTGAGTCTTGCATGTTTTTATGTGTTGTTTGGAGTCTAAAATCAGTGGAGGTGACCCTAGTGTGTTAATAAATGTTTTTAGGGTCAAAACGTTCGAATACGACTCCCCGGGACCACCCTAAGGGTCCCCGAGGAGGACCCCAACCTTGGCCAAGCAAGTTGCCAAGGCAGCTTGCAAGTTATGCATAGAAGGAGTAGCTCCGCGTTGCGGACCTGCTCCACCTATGGCCAAAAAATATCTCCGCGATGTGGAGACATAGCGGACTCTACTGTCTCGGAATTTAATTTATGAAAACTTGCGGGAACACCTCCGCGTCGCTGACTTGTTTCCTGACTAAATCTGCGAAAATAGAATTCAAGTTTAACTTGTTTAAAAAGGTCCAACTAAGTGAGGGGTAGTTTGGGTACTTTGGGGAATTATTATAATCGGTTATTCTACCTATTTTAGGGTATTTTAAGTGGTTAAAACCCCAAGACCTAGAATAAGACCCCATTCTCCAAATTGAACCTTCCCTCTCAAATAAATTTCTTTCTCTAGAACTCCATGGAAGCCATTGATGAAGCTTCAAGCTAGGGGATGAATTCCTACTAATTTCTCCTTCAAATTCTAAGGAAATTAATCACAAAGGTATGGGGATTTTATCTTTGATTCTCCTTTC
>JAJOOS010081272.1:0-22674 GCA_029582725.1 Solanum chiquidenum | reverse complement strand
TGTTGATTATTTACAACTTGAAATGTTTAGTATGAATATATTCGATACTTTGAAATCTACTAAAATACAGGAAAAGATTAAACTCATTTCTGAACAAACGGCCATTGATGTTTGTGCTGATCATCCCAGTGCTTTTTGGAATCGAAAAAACATATTGTGACTCTTTTATATGGAGATGATTTCTCTGAGGAAAATATTCCTACCAAATCCCGTCCTTGTCAGATGAATACTGAATTAGTCAAATTCTGTAAAAAGGAAATTGATAGTTTGTTACAAAAGGGTTTAATAAAACCTTCCAAGTCACCATGGTCTTGTACTGCTTTTTATGTTAATAACGTTGCAGAGAAGGAACGAGGTGTTCCCAGGTTAGGTATAAATTATAAACCTTTAAATAAATATTTAAAATGGATTAGGTATCCTATTCCAAATAAACGAGATTTATTGACAAGATTATATGATGTTAATATCTTTTCAAATTTTGATTTAAAATTTGGGTATTGACAAATTCAAATATTTAAAGACCATTCTTATAGAACGGCATTTAATGTTCCGTTTGAACAATACGAATGGAATGTGATGCCCTTTAGTTTAAAAAATGCTCCCTCAGAATTTCAAAAGATTATGAATGATATTTTTAATCCTTATATAGGTGTTTCATCATAGTTTATATCGATGATATTTTGATATATTCAAAAACTCTTGAAATGCATATTAAGCATTTAGACATTTTTAAGAAAATAGTTAATCCAAAATGGTTTGGTGATTTCTAAACCTAAAATGAGTCTTTTTCAAACAGAAGTCAAATTTTTGGGACATTTGATTTGTCAAGGAAAAATTACTCCTCTACAGCGATCTATTGAATTCGCGTCAAAATTCTCTGATTTTATTATAGATAGAACGCAATTACAGTGATTTTTGGGAAGTTTAAATTACATTTCTCCGTTCTACAAGAATTTGTCTCGCGATTTAGCCCCGTTATACGACAGGCTAAAAAAGGATCACAAAAAGCCTTGGACTAATAGTCTCACAGATCTTGTAAAAACTATTAAAGATAGAGTTAAATCATTGCCTTGGTTAACCCTGGCTAATCCTGCCTGTCTAAAGATTGTGGAGACAGATGCGTCCAATATGGGTTATGGTGGAATATTAAAACAAATTAATCTGCATGATAAGAATGAATATCTGATTCGTTTTCATTCAGGTAAGTGGAGCGATGCTCAGAAAAAATATGCAACGGTAGCTCATGAAATGTTAACTATCGTAAAATGTGTTTTAAAATTTCAAGACGATCTATATAAGCAGGAATTTATAATAAAAACTGATGCTCAATCAGTTAAATATATGTTTGATAAATATTTTAAACATGATGCTTCTAAATTAATGTTTGCAAGGTGGCAGGCACAATTAGCCCCTTTTAATTTCGAAATTCATTATAAAAAGGGAAGTGATAATTCTCTGCCAGATTTCTTATCTAGAGAATATCTTTCTTCTTAAATAATGATTTTCTTGACTTCTTTCCTGATAAAAAATTGGTTACGATTTTGAAAGCAGTTCCTCTTAATAGAGATTTACAAGAACATATTTTATGAAAAATTATACACGGAATGGTGATGGATATCGTCGCTGATTACATGATTGAACAAGAGCTTTATGAGAGCTTTTATTGTTATGAAATTATAACCCTTTGGATGATTAAAACTAAATGCTATGTGTGCAGGATGGATCCTCCTTAGGTAACCAAGGCTAAAGGAAGGGGCAGTTATACTCACGGAAGGGGAAGATCATCCTTCTCAAAAACATCCGGATCGTCATGCAGATCCTCGTCCAGCTCTCCAATTATTCAAAGGGGAGGAATGAGCTTGGTGAAACTAACAAGCCCTTTAAAAGAAGCTACTTCTTCGATACATCTGGATGATATTCTAGAAAATAATCCATTATACGCTCAACTGCAAGCATATTGATCTCAAAAGCAAAGTAATACTTTTGCTGAAATAGCGAAAGAAGAGGTTGATGATATTAAAACCTACGAAAAAGTGAAAAAAAGAGAAATGATATTTCTCTTAGAAAATGCTGATATACACAGAAAAGAAGAACCATGGAAAATATTCCAAAGGTACTTATTGAATGGACTTTATTTCACGGGTGAGTCATACAAAACTCGGACCTATTATGAAAATCTTTTGATAAGTATGGTTGTTGAATTTCAACACTTTCCGGGGTATAATACAAGTGCGAATGTTTATAACTTTTCCAAAATAATTATAAAGCAACTTATTACCATTGAAGATTGGGGTATTTCCTCAATGACCGAATGAGAATTTAGCTCTAATAAAGTCACTATGAAATTTACCTATTGGGATTATATCCAAGCCTTTAATAAAGTTCTTTGTTATAACAATGAGAGACACAAACATAGTTGGTTTATCAAAGTATGTGCAAAAATATTTGTTAATCCTTTACCAAATTGGTTTTTAAATTGGTGGTCATAGCACGGGTCAACTATAAAGATATTGCCCGAACCATTTCTAAAGTTATACAGAGAATGGACAAAAGTTTCTCCAGACCTCAACAATTTATTCCAGCAAGAACACATATGCTATTTACAACAAATTGAACAGATTTATTTCTTCATAAAATTTTCTCTGCCATGGATTCATAAATGGGTTCCAGAAGTAGATTTTACTGAGGACTAAATTCCTTGTTTATACCGGACTTATTATAATAACTTTTGGAACAAGCTGATGAAGAAAGACCCTCAATCAAAGGCAATCTATGGACAAGAATTGCTAGACTGAATTTCCAAAACTGTCCAGGAATATAAAACAATTCCTCATAAAGGAATCATGGTTGATACTTCTGTGCGTCATATGACAAGAAAAATTTCTAATCAGGATGAGGAAGATCAAACCGAAATGATTAATAAATATTTAGAAGAAGTAAAGAAAAATCTGCTAAATAATATAACCCATTACGCAAAATCAGATTCGTCAATGCGTAGTGAAACAAGTGATGAGATGCATGAAGCTCAACCATATGAAGAAGATGAGCCGGAAGATGCATTGAAGGAAGCCGAAGATTATTTGGCAAAACTAAAGGATAGGCTTTAGCAGATAAGCACTACGGGACGGTAAAAGGCCCGCGCTACTGTAGCAACACTGTAGCTCAACAACAAATACACTATTACCAGGATCCAGAAAGGGGCCCAGGGTCCTGTACAAAGATGCTCTCTTTTTCCTATAAATAAGTTTGTTTTTCTTTAATTGAGGCAGGTTTTAGAAACCCTCTCTTCTGTTTTGCACTCTCTCTCTTTCTTGTAAACTTTTCTTACTAAGTTTTGTAAGCTTGCCGAATTTTGGCCGAAATAATAAAATGTGCGGTGTGGTAACAACAAGGTACTTTCTTTTTCCATTCTTTATGTCTGTTACTTTTATAAATTCTCCGATCTAAGCCGTGACTATGTCCGGCTAAAAAATTATATGTATTCCGGATAACTAACTTCTCTCTTATATAGACCATGAACGGATCTAAACTTTATTCAAATATAGAAAAAATTTAGTATGGCTTCTCGACTTGGTTCTGAGATTGAGGTACAGTCGTATCTAATACTACTTTTATTGGCTCTGTCTTTGTGACTCCGTCTGATTAGCCGAGGTCTTTAGCCCGAAAAGAGTTTGATAAAAGGGCGCCCTTCATACCCGGTTAGAATTATCAGACACATGGGCTCAATAAAAGTATGTATTAGCCTCTTGACAGGCCCTTTGCTTGGGTAAAATAATTAAACCATGCAGTCCTAGAAGCTATGTTAAAGTTGTTATTATTATTTTTATTATTATTTTTATTATTATTATTATTATTATTATTATTACTATTACTATTACTATTACTATTACTATTACTATTACTATTACTATTATTATTATTATTAGTATTAGTATTATTACTATTACTATTACTATTACTATTATTATTATTATTATTATTAGTATTAGTATTATTATTATTTATTATTATTGTTATGATAATAAATAATAATACTAAAATTTCTATATATTTAAATAAAGTTTAGATCCGTTCATGGTTTATATAAAAGAGAAGTTAGTTATCCGGCATAGATATAAATTCCTAGCCGGACATAGTCACGGCGTCTAGATCGGAGAATAAAAGAAGTTACAAGACAGGAAGAATAAGAGAAAGTACCTTGTGGCCAAACACCAGGGCCTATGGAAAAACTTAATATTATTCCGGTACTGATACCAAGTTTACATGATCACTGACCTGGCGGTAGTCCGCCCAGTCATAGATCAAGCAAGTCAATATCCTTAGAGGTAGTTCAACTACATAAGAATCGAAATACACAGGAATTTTAACATAGCTTCTCATGCTGCATGGTAATGATTTACCCGAGCAAAGGGCCTGTCAAGAATCTAATACATACCATTATTGAGCCCATGTGTCTGATAGTTCTAATCGGGTATGAAGTGCCCTACTTATCAAACTCTTTTTTGGGCTGAAAACCACGGCTCATCACACGAGGTCACTAAGACCAAGCCAATAATAGTAGTACAAGATCTGACTGTACCTCAATCTCAGAATCAAGTCGAGAAGCTATACTAAAATTTCTATATATTTAAATAAAGCTTAGATCCATTCATGGTTTATATAAAAGAGAAGTTAGTTATCCGGCATAGATATAAATTTCTAGCCGGACATAGTCACGGCGTCTAGATCGGAGAATAAAAGAAGTTAAAAGACAGGAAGAACAAGAGAAAGTACCTTGTGGCCAAACACCAGGGCCTATGGAAAAGCTTAATATTATTCCGGTACTCCAGCAAACTTTGAACTTATCTTACAACTAGAGAATAGTAGAAATTGAGAGAAAAGAGAAGGGGTTTTTCCAAAACCTGCCTTCAACTAAAGAAAATAAACATACTTATAGAAAAATAAAAGCATCTATGTACAGTAGTAAAGGGCCCTTATTTGGGTCCTAGTAACAGTATATCTATTGTTGCAACAACGTTTCTACTGTTGATAGTACTTATCATTGTTTTCTAAATCTTATCCTTTAGTTAGGCAAGAAAATCTTCTGCTCTTTTAAGTGTATCTTCTGAAACTGGTCCTTCTGACTCGCATGATTGAGCTTCATGAGTATCTTCACTTGTTTCACTCCACATAGATGAGTCTGATTTTGCGTAGTGTGTAATATTGAGGAGCAGATTTCGTCTGACTTCTTCCAAGTAGTTATTAATCATCTCACTTTGATCTCCTTCTTGGTTAGAGATTCTTCTAGCCATATGTTTGACAGAATGGTCTGGGATCATTCTTTTATGAGGAATCGAACTATATTCTTGAATTGTCTGGGAAATTAAATCTAGAAGTTCTTGTCCGTATAAAGACTTTGTTTTAGGATCTTTCTTCATCAATTTGTCCCAAAAGTTATTATAATAGGTTCGATATAAACAGGGAATTTGTTCTTCAGTAAAATCCACTTTTAGAGCCCATTTGAGTATCCAGGGAATAGAGAATTCTATAAAGAAGTATATTTGTTCAATCTGAGGCATATAGCAAATATGTTCTTGATGATATAAATTGTTAAGGTCTGGAGAAACCTTAACCCAGTCTTTATATAACTTGAGAAATGGGTCTGACAATATTTTTATTGTTGGCCCGTGGTATGACCACCAATTCAGAAACCAATTTGAGATGGAATTAGCAAATATCTTTGCGCATACTTTAATAAACCAAGTATGCTTATGTCTCTCATTATTATAATAGAGAACTTTATTAAAAGCCTGAATATAGTCCCAATAAGTAAAATTAGTAGAGACTTTATTAAGGCTAATCTGCCTTTCTTTCATTGAGAAAATGCCCCAATCTTCAATTTGAATAATCTGTTTTATAATCATTTTAGAGAAGTTATAAACGTTCTCACTGGTGTTATAACCTGAAAAGTGCTGGAATTCAACACCTGTACTTATCAGTAGATTTTCATAATAAGAACGGGTTTTGTATGACTCACCCGGAAAATATAATCCATTAAGTAAATACCGTTGGAATATCTTCCATGGTTCTTCTTTTCTCTGAATATCAGAGTTTTCTAAGAGGAATATCATTTCTCTTTTTTCTACCTTTTCATATGATTTGATATCATCAATATCATCTTTGGCTATGGATGCAAAAGTATTACTTTGCTTCTGTGACAAATAAGCATGTACTTGCGCATATTATTATTAGTATTATTATTTATTATTATTATTATTATTATTATTATTATATTCATCGTTATATTCTTTGAGTAGGGGTTTCAAGTGTATTTTATTTATTTTTACTGTATTACTTTCATGTTCTCTATATTATAAAGTATTTTCTGAGCTTAGTAGACCTATAATACCTACTGAGTACCCCATGTTTTGATACTACTACTCCACTTCAACATCTTTTTCTGATGCAACTCCTAGTTTCAGTCACTATTGATCTTTACTCGTTTGAGGCTCTTTTGTTGTTCGAATTGTGGCGAGCTCTTGGCTTCCAGAGGCTTGTTTCCCTTCCTTTTGTATTTACTATCTATATTTTGTATTTTGTTAGAAAGTGATGATTTTTATAGATTCATTATGTACTTTAGATGCTCTTGTACCAGTGACATTAGGACGTGGGGGATTGATTCCTATGTATTTATTTATTGTCTTTCTAGTTTCTTATGGCTCGTATTGTAGATTTTATACCGCTATTTATATATCTATACATGGTGGTCCATTTATCTCTTTGTTTTTTACTTACCCACTTTGGGGAGGGGTGTTATAGTAGGTGTCGCCGTGTCTCAAATTTTGGATCATGACAATAAGGTATTAGAATCATCACTAATATATCAAAAAAAATGCACATATATAATTTATAACAATTCATTGCTACTATGTTATTAAATAGGATTAGGGATATTTTTTTCCTTTTAAGCGATCAAAATTGTTCTTAGCTAATTCTTTTTTAAGAAAATATTGTATGCTGTGAAAAAAATTATAATTTTATCCACTTAGCTATAATTGAATAAAATTCATTATATAATTGAGAATCCAATTATATATATTTTTTCAAAAAAATAAAGAGAAAAATATATTTTTTACATCAGATGGAAAAACATGAAGAGAATCATCTATAAGTCAAAGTAAACAAATATGTGTGTATTGTCTTTTCTTTCAACAGTTTTGTGCCAATTTTTTAATGAATTATCATAAATTTATTCATGGAGAATTATTTGGGAAAATATCCCTAGAAATATTTCTTACTTTCACTATTTTTGTAGAAAGTTTTAGTATTTATTGTAAAAAATATTGTAACACCCCGAAAATTTTCAAGCTAAGGCCCAAACCATTTTTCATTTGCGCGTAAGATTGTATTAGGTGATTCTTAAATTATCCTTAGGTGTTCAGGTCAATTCTTTAGTGTGAGAATGAATTTGTATATGAATTAATGTCACAAGTACCCCTAGCACAAAGTTGAGTTGAAAGCTTCCTTACCGATTAAGTTTTGACATAAGATTCTACTTAGGTCAACTTCAAATGATCACATCTCTCAGCACATAAGTAATATGTGGCCCATGACCTATCAAATTGAAACTCTATGAGTACTCTTTCCAACACCACCAAATTTGTCTCATTTCGAGTTCGGAGTAAACAATTATGACTGTTTTACTAGAGACTGCCACATCAGAGTTTCCTGAAGTCAATTCCTACGATCTACTTCTACTACCCATACTATCAAGTTGTAGGAAAAGTTCAAAGAGTCAAATTTTGGGATCCAATTCATACAGACCCATTCTATGGGCCGTAGGAACTTCTATAGGCCATAGTTTGGACCCGTAGAATGAACTTTTCATCCTGAAACTTTAGTATAAATTCTACGAATCTACGGTCCATAAAAACTTCTATGGGTCATAGATTGGACTCGTAGAATGAAATTTTGTGCCTTAAAATTCAATATAAATTCCACGGATGGAATCTACTGTCTGTAGATCAAACCACGAATTGTAGATGACCCTATAAAAGGTTTTCGATAGCTTTTTAAGATGGGTAGTTCAGCCTTTTCTCACCCCTTCTAAGCCCAAATCCTGATGTTTTACACCTAAATGAGGTTCTAAACAATATTAATCGACCTTATTACTCTCATTAACGTTTCCAAGTCTTAGAGAAAGGATCCAAGAGGAGAAAGCTAGGGTTTTCAAGTGTTCTTCCAGTTTCATCAGGAACTTTGTTCTTCCAGGTACGTAAGGATATTCATAGTGTTGGACTAGTTCTTCCTCATGTCCTACGTCTAAATTATGTTAGTAGTAAGTTGAATCTAGTGGTATGCCCTCAGTTATATGAAACTCCTAACTTATGAGATTTTGATACTTTATGCATTGAACTCCTTGAATTATTTTTTATGCTTGTCCTTCCATATGAACCCTATTTATTGAATCTTTCCAAAAGTATTTTGAATTGGTAAGTTCCTTACATTGAATTTTAAAACTAAAGAGAGTTTAAGAGAAATTCTAAGCATGGTTTTCAAAGAGAATTTAAGGGGACATGAGTGGTTTGAATTTAAGGGGACATGAGTGGTTTCGAATGTGTCATTTTTACATTGAAAAGAGAACACTATTTTCTTAAAAATACAGAGAGTTTTCAGAGTAGTTTAAAAGTACTTAGTATAACTTTAGTCACTTCTTAAAGAAGTCTTTGAGATATTATCTCAACTCACAGATTATTGTACGTGAGATTTTATATATATATATATATATATATATATATATGAGAGTAGTATTGAGCATCGATATGGGGTAGGAGTTCAGAAAACTAAATTCCCATAAACTACGTAACCAACGTAGGATAAGATCATACCGACATTTGGAGGACTCCTCATTGCCTCAAGAAGGCCCTTTTAATGGATCCATCATTTTAGTTGCATTTTATACTCCGATATAGGACAGCTCTAGCAACATTGATAAAACGTTATATCATCACAAGGCTCATAGTGATAGTTGTCGGTTAAAAAACTCTCTAGTAAAGTAAAGAGTATTAATATATATATATATATATATCGTTCTTATGATTTACTTCAGTTGAGTTATATGTCAGTCTCTCAGTTCAATTATAGTTTCACTCAGCCATATTACATACTCGTAGATTCAATGTACTTATGTCATTCTAAGTGAATCATTTTATTATGAAGTTATAGGCGTTTAGGATCATCAACAAGTGTTTCAATGAGATCACCCTGTCACTCATAGCTTTCGGAGGACTCCAGTCATTAGTTTACTTTTAGTAGTTGTTTAAGGTTGTCATGGGTCTTGTCTCAACGCCTATCTTAAAATAATAGAGGCTTCATAGATAGATAGTATTGAGAGTCTTTCAGTATTGCTATTCAGATGTTTTGTAAATATTATTACTGCTTTCATTCAATATTTTGGAGACAGTTTAATTGAGTACTTTGACTTAATAATTTAATTCAGTTTTAAAGTCTATATCTGCTCGAGTCACTCTTCCACTAAGTAGTCAGTCAGGTCGAGCATTCGCTTGTGGACCAACAATGATTCTCGAATGCCGGTCACGTCCAGGGTGTAGGCGTAGGGTGTGACAAATATTTACCGGTATTTATAAGCAAAATCAAAATTTCCAAGTAATTGACTTAATTTTTTTCTAAGTCATAGGTAATAATAATCAAAGATGGTTTTTCCATCAAACTTTTTGATTGGTTAATTTGCATGAAGCTAAATTACTTTAGGCTTTTGTATAATCTCCATGAAAATTGTCAAGTAATTCACATTTTTCTTGTAATATACATATTACATAAATGAATGGAATATCCAAATGCTACAACATATAGTCATTTATTCAATATACTAGCTACCTCCTTTCATTATTACAATATGTATTTCCATTAAATAGAAAATTCATACTTGTTGATTTCCATTTTCCATCTAAATGAAATAACAAATTCTAGACTATGGATCTACTATGTTCTATATATAGATATTACCTTTTCATTTTACAAATGTTTTGCAACTTGCATTTCTAAGCTTTCAATCACATGCTCCAATTCAATAATCTCTTCAACAGATGTGATTTGTTGTTTGAAGAGGTGAATTCCAGATTCAATTTTAGCTCCCATTTCCTCCAAAGTTGCATGCATTGTCATGTTTTTCTCATGTGCATTCTTCCATTTCCTCTTCATCGATCGATAGCCATCAAGTGACCTCAATAATTGTTCAGAGAGTGCTTTATTTGTTTCTACCTTTATTTCTTGTTTTTCTTTACTACTTTCATGTAATCTTTCTACTAAACACTCATTTTTCTCCTTTAATTCGTTAATGAGATCCTCCATTTCACTGACTTCGTGAACCTTTTTTGATAACTCCGCCGCCATAATTTCTTTTTCCTTCCCTAAGCTCCAACACATGACCTCAAGTCTCTTTCTTGCTACCAAGCTTGCATTTAGCTGCCTCTTTAATCCTTCTTTTTCATCGATCATTGCCTCATCCTGCTTCTTTTCCTTTCGAACATTATTAGTAAGCTTAACATCTGTGTAACACCGCCTTAGTTTAGATTCGGATGATCTCTTGTCACCAAAAGATTGACATTTCTTAATTCGTGTCCTAACATTATCAAGAATTGTCATCATAGTTGCCACCCTCAACATTCTTAGGCCATCTGTGTTTTCTTTATTACAAGCATCTTTATGGTCTTGAATTAACTTTAACAATAACTTAAAATTTGCTGCAACACCTAAAAGAATAAACAATTGGAAAAAGAACAATGAGAAAATATGGTGATCAAATTATTAAAATTATGTCAATACTCTGCTTTATAGTTGATTACAAATAATTTAAATTCTTATAAATATATGTTGGTGATGCACATGTTTTCTTCTAATAAAATAAATGCCTTAGGTGTTGAACTCTTTTTTTCTTCTTCATATTTATTATTTAAGCAAATTCTTATTCAGATGATGGAGGAGTAACTAAAGAAAAACAAGAATATAACAAGCCAAACATAGAAAGAAAAATATAAATTAAGATAACCATCAAGAAAAAATATAAGAGAAAATATTACCTTCTAAAGCAGAATCGTTATAGGATTGTTCAAACGTTGGAGAAGGAACTAAATCATGAAATGAATTTTCCTGAACACTATTCATGGTACAAATAATGTCAATTCTATAAAGAAGCAAAGACAATTTGAATGATGATTATGAGGAAAATATTGAAATGAGAAGAAAGGTTATTCTTCTTAATTTTGTGTGTTTTCTTTTTGTGTTTTAAATATTATTAGAGAGATCCAAAGAAGATAGGTTGCTTTGCAGACCTTCTCTTTGTTTCTCTCTTCCTTCTTTCTACCATTCGTACATGAGATTTATTTTTTCTCTGTCTTTATTTTAGTTGTTTTTTTAGCCTTCTTCTTCTTTGTAATTCGTTGGTGTTAGATCATCAGCAAATGGTTGGCTTAGGAACGTTATTGTTGTTAAATGTTTGGTAATTATTTAATGTATTCATTGACAGTTAGTTTTTTGGTTTCATGTTATGTGAAGGTATTGACATATAATTTAAAATACAATAAAATTGACATCTATATAAAAAGTACCAACATTATCCTTTTTAAAGAGTATAGGTGAGAATCTCACAAGTCTTTTCCACTTCTTTGCTCTATATAAAAAATATTTTTTTTATATCAAGTAGATCAGGGCAATTAATATTATCAAGGGAATTATATAATTAAGTTACTACTTCTAAAAATTACATGTTATAAGTGTACAACACTTATACTTTAGAATTAATTTCAGAATTTTTTTAGATTTGACATAATTTGTAATATTGTGTACATTAATATTAACATGACTAGTCAAATAATGATAAATAATTGTGAAATTGAGAGAAAAAGGTAAATGTATACTTATATAAAAGTTGGATACATCAACAAACATATAAATTTCGCACGACTTTTCACTTCGACACCTAAACTTAAAAATGTTCATATTGAACACTCGGTGTATTCAAAGTACATCCCATTAGACCCAAATATTGGTATGAAAAAAAGTGTTGCTCACTTTGCTTAGGAAGCATTAATGAGTCTCAAATAATAGTTTATTTATTTATTGGGAAAATTTATTATTTTCTCTATCACTAGTAATCACGAGGTCATAAAAGTTATAAGTAATTTTCTTTAAAATATCATATAAATTTAGAATATAAAAGGTATTAAACTTTCATATACAGTAAAACCTCACTAAATTAATATAGTTAGGACCATGAAATATTATTATTTTATAAATGTATTATTTAATCGATAAATTATAATTTATTAATTTAAAGAATTATTTGAGATTCAACCTTCTAATAATAGGATAATAAGAGCTTTCTAGATGAATTATTGCAACAACTTTTATCGTAGGATATTAGAAGGATTATGAAGTGAGACAAAATGATCCATGAAAACTTAATATTTTGGATGATATCAACTTCACAATGTCGGCTTGGACGACAAATTTAATGTTCAGCCAGAGACAATAACAAATTATTTGGACACTGCAGTAAAATTTGTTTGAAGGATGAAATCTCAGAGAATTTGAATGAACCCACTTGTGAAAACATCAATCATGAACTTTAGGTCATGATTAATGATCATGATTACTGAAATAAAATGGACGTCAATAACCTATTGGATTACCATGTGAAAATAATACATATTTAGAGGTTCGGGACTTAGAAGAAATTGTGGATCTCATAAAAAAATAATGTTGATGATGAAGTTGAAGATGATACAATACCTTTGAAACCAGTTACGCGTAAGGGAACACTTATCGGATCTAGAACTCTTCGAAATTTTATGGTGCAGTTTGAAAAGACAACATCAAAACTTTTGGATGCAAAAAGAAAAGTTAGAGAAGAATTTCAATTATATTTAAAGTTTAATTGTAACACCTCGGTCTTAGAAAGTGCTAATTTTAGAAAGACTAAATTAGAAATAGCCAATTTGAGATTTGTGCAAGTTAGTCTTCAATTATGAGTTTTGGGTCAACTTCAAATGACCATAACTTTCAGTAGAGAATGATTTAGGTGGACCATGAGATATCAAATGAAATATCTTTGAGTCCACTTTCCAACGCCATCGAGTTTGCTAAATTCCAAGTTCAAATGAAGGAGATATGCCCGTTTGAGTACAACCTGTCTAGTTAGGAAATTTTGCCCATTTTAAGGAGAGGTATTTTGGTCTTTTCCTTACCTCTACTAGCCCCACATATTTTTTCACCCAATTAGGGGTCAAAGCTGATTAAAGTCATTTTACGCTAAAGTCTAAAAATGTGTGGAAGAATAGGGCAAAGTTCAAGAAGAGGAAAGGGATAAAAGCTTCAAGCATTCAAGATTTCTTGGGATCTTTGAGGAATATTGCCAAGGGTTTGATCCTTTTGAGGTATGTAAGTTTTCATAGTGAAGGGTTTGTTCACCCTCACGTCAATCATGAGTTTACAATTCCGAGTTCACCCATGAGATCAAGTATATTGAGTTCTTGATTGAGTTCTTTGAGGTTTTATTGCTTCATTCTTGAATATAAAGTTTTGATGAGATCTTAAGGTGAGAGTCGTACATTTGAGGATTGTTCTTGAGTAATTTTTAGTAGGTTTTCATTGAATAGTGTTGGGTTTATGAATATAAGGAAATTTTGAGGAAAACAATTGATTCCAGGTGGATTAGAACAGAAAAACAAAGAGGAAAAATTCGTCAGATTTTCTGGGCAGGCCTGGGCGACGTGCCACTGATATGCCGGAGGGATGGCGCGCCACGCCTGTAGTGCACCATAAAGGGTGTTCTGAAGTTCAAGGGTTGGCGCCCCGCGCCAGGTTCGCCTGCCCCGTTCCTTTTCTGTCGTTCGTCCCGTCTGAGTTCTTTTAAAACTTATCTTCACTCTCTTCCTGATTATAACTATCCAAACTACATCTAATCATTGAGAAATCCTATATATCCTAATAATAATTCTTGAATTCATATTTCAAATTCAAGATAGAGTTAAGAGTAAAGTTCGAGGGAGTCCTTTGAGTCGTTTTGAGAAATCTTTTCTTAAAACTTGTTTTAGGACTTGAGTACTTGAGAATGAGGATGAGGAGAGTTGAGTTCATGTTTCCCAAATGAATATCAGTAGTGTAAATGTTTATATTTAAGAAAGAGAGGAAACTTTGATTTCCAAGTCAGTTCATGCGGAGTTTCTGAGCATAATCTCTTTTAAGAGAACCTTTTGAGTAATAATCTCTAAAGTTTGAGGATAAGGAAATGTTTTTAAACATATGAGAATGAGTTATATTATTGGGAGCAGTATTGAGCAAAATGGGGATGAGTTCAGACAACTCAAAGTCCTCATAAACCATGTATGCCAACATGGGTAAAGGGTCATACATTTTAGATGATTCCTTATTGCTTTTTAAGAATATATTAATGGATTCACTTAGTTGAGGATGTCCTATACTCCTGCAAGGTATAGGATAGTTCTGGCAGCGTGGGCGAGACGTTGTATCATCACATAGTTTATAGTGATGGTTGTCGGTTAGAGAATCTCTCAAATAAGAATAAAAAGTTTACTATTGTATTTTATATACGTTGAGTTATTATCTACTATTTTAAAATCTTTCTTTATACTGCATCTTTATTGTTGCTTTTATATTTAATTTAATTGAGTATTTCTGAGTTGAGTATCCTTGAAGTTGAGTTGAGATGAGGTGAGTATGTTCTTTCCTTTTTATCAGTTCAAGCTTATGTCTGTGCTTTAGAGTTCCCCTTGCATGCTCGTACATTCAATGTACTGACGCCATTTGGCCTGCATCTTTTTATGATGCAGATATAGGTATTCAGGGTTATCAACAAGCACTCTGTTGATACCACTTGTCGTCCCAGTTAGCTTTGGTGAGCCTTCTTGCTTTCAGAGGGTTCCACATTTACTTTCAATCTTGTTAGGATATCGTGGGTCTTGTCCCGACTTCCATCATAGTTATTAGAGGCTTCATAGATAGTAGTGTTTTGAGAAGTCTATTTCATTTTCAATTGTTAATGTTCAAGACATGAGTTGCCGCTTTTTGCTAGTTGAATGTTTTTCTAAATATTCTGAGTAATTTACTTTGAGGCTTTTTGAGAAACCTCTACTTTTGAGTTCATACACTGTTGAGTAAGTCTTCCGCTGAGTACTGAGCTAGGCCAAAGGTTTGCTTGGGGACCAGCATTAGTTCTTGAGTGTCGGCCACGTCTAGGGTGTAGGCTCAGGGTATGACAAACTTGGTATCAAAACACAGAGTTCAAGAGTCCTAGGGTGTCTATTAAGCCATGTCTGTAGAGTCCTGGTTATAGGTGTGAAGTCCGCCACATATATAATTAGGTGGCTACAACATTTAGGAAATATCTCACTTCTTTCATGCTCTTTTCATGCGATAGAGTTTAACTATATGAAAGTTTATTTCTAATTCGTGCTTACGCGTATCTTTTAGATTATGCCTCCACGAAGAGATGTTCGAGGTCCTCCTTCTAGGAGAAATGTTGATCCCCAGGATCAAGGGGTCCCTAATTCACCAGAAGTGCAGCCCCAAGGAGAGGTCACTAATTCTGAGTTCTGGGATGCCATCCGGATGTTGAGTGAAGTTGTGACCAACCAAGCCGGTTAACAGAGAGAGGTTCGTCAGATGTGGCTGATACATCCAGGATCCGTGAGTTCTTGAGGATGAATCCTTCAACTTCATCGGTTCAAGTGTCATTGAGGATTCAGAAAACTTTGTGTAAGTGTTGTAGAAAGTATTTGAGGTGATGCATGTTGTAGATGCTGAACATGTGGAGTTAGTGTATTCTAACTAAAGGGTGTTGCTATAATTTGGTTCGACCAATGGAAGAAGAGTAGAGTTGAAAGAGCACCAATTGTGAGTTGGGCTGTGTTTGAAAGTGCCTTCATGGGGGGTTTCTTTCCCCACAAGATGAGAGAGGCAAAGGTATAAGAATTCATCACTCTTAAGTAGGAGTACATGAGTGCATGAGACAACCTCAAGTTCACTCAAATGTCCCGTTATGCTCCAGAGATGATTGTTGACATAAGGAGCAGGATGAGTGTGTTTGTGGATGGGTTGTCTCGTCTGTCAATCAAAGAGGGTAAGGCTGCGATGTTGATAGTTGAAATGGATATAGCAAGGCTTATGATCCATGTGCAGCAGGTTAAGAAAGACAAGTTGAGATATAAGGAAGAGTTCCGCAACAAGAAGGCTAAGACAACAGATAATGAGTCCGGACAGCAGAAGGGTAATGTGAATTAGTCATCTTTTCAAAAAAAATCAACTGTACCTGCTCCATCATCTGCTAGTGCACCTGCACCAAAGAACATAGGTGAGTTCAGGAATTAGAATTCGCAGATTTTCAGAGATCGACTTGCTCAATCTCAGTTAGTGTGGCACAAGGGACCAACTAGACCCCTACATGTGGTAAGTGTGGTAGAAACCACCCAGGAGCATGTCGTGATGGCTCCATGGGTTGTTTCAAGTATGGTCAAATAGGTCATTTCATGAGAGATTTCCCTAAGAACAGACAATGTACTGGTAATGGGGGCAGTAGAGCCCAATCTTCTTCAGCGGCTCCGGCCGACAGAGTTGCACCTAGATGAGCTACTTCAGGGACATACGGAGGAGCAAATCGTCTGTATGCTATCACCAGTCGCTAGGAGCAAGAGAATTCACCTAATGTTGTCACTGGTATGATCAAAGTCTTTACTTTTTATGTATATGCATTGCTTGATCCAGGTGTGAGTCTATATTTTGTGACTCCATATATTGCTATAAGATTTGATATCCTTCCAGAGCAACTTCTTGAGCCCTTCAGTGTTTCCACACCTGTTGGTGTGTCTATTCTAGCTGAGAGAGTTTATTGTGATTGTGTCATCTCTGTCAATCATAAGGACACCATGGCTGACTTAGTCGAGTTAGACATGGTTAACTTTGATTTTATTATAAGTATGGACTGACTTCATGCTTGTTATGCCTCAGTTGATTGTAGAACTCGAGTAGTTAAGTTCCAATTTCCTAATGAGCCAATTATAGAGTGGAGGAGTAGTTCAACAGTGCCTAAGAGTTGTTCCAATTCATATTTTAAGGCCATAAAGTTAGTTTCCAAGGGGTGAATCTATCACTTAGTCCGAGTTAATAAATCTAGTATTGAGACACCTCCTATTCAGTCAGTTTTGAGTGAGTTTCTAGAGGTCTTTCCAGATGATCTTCTCGGAGTCCTTCCTGAGTGAGAAATCGACTTCGGCATAGATATTCTTCCTAATACTTGACGTATCTCTATTCCGCCATATAGAATGGCTCCAGCTGAGTTGAAAGAGTTAAAAGAGTAGTTGAAAGATTTGCTTGATAAGGGTTTTATTCGACATAGTGTCTCACCTTAGGGCGCTCCAGTGTTGTTTGTGAGGAAGAAAGATAGTTCTCTTAGAATGTGTATTGACTAGAGACCATTGAATAAGGTCACTATCAAGAATAAGTATCTACTTCCGAGAATTGATGATATTTTCGATCAACTTCAGGGTGCCACTTGTTTTTCTAAGATAAACCTCAGATTTGGCTATCATCAGTTGAGGATAAGAGAGAGTGATACTCCCAAGACAGCATTTAGGACCCATTATGGTTATTATGAGTTTCTTGTTATGTCTTTTGGCTTGACTAATTATCCTACAACGTTCATGAATCTTATGAACAGAGTATTTAAGCCATATCTTGACATTTTTGTTATTGTATTTATTGATGACATTTTGATTTATTCGAGGAGTGAGCAGGACCATACTAGTCATCTCAGAGTAGTTCTTCAAACTCTCAAAGATAAGAAGTTGTATGCCAAATGAGTTTTGGCTTGAGTCAGTGGCATTCTTAGGTCACATTGTATCTAGTGAAGGAATATGAGTTGACACTTAAAAGATTGAGGTAGTGCAGAACTGGAATAGACCTATATCTCTGACTAATATAAGGAGTTTCTTGGAATTGGCTGGTTATTATAGGAGGTTTGTCGAGGGGTATTCATCTATTTCATCCCCGTTGACCAAGTTGAATCAGAAAATAGTTAAGTTTCAATGATATGAGGTTTGTGAGAAAAGCTTTCAAGAATTGAAAACGTGGTTTACTATTACCCAGTGTTGACCTTACCAGAGGGTACACAAGGATTTGTTGTGTACTGTGATGCGTCCAGGGTTGGAATTGGTTGTGTTTTGATGCAGAATGGCAGGGTTATAGCCAATTCTTCTAGATAGCTTAAGATTCTCGAGAAGAATTACCCAATCTATGATCTAGAGTTGGTTGTTGTAGTATTCGCCTTGCAAATATAGCGTCACTATCTCTATGGTGTTCATGTAGATGTGTTCACCGATCATAAGAGTCTTGAGTATGTTTTCAGTCAGAGCTTAATCTAAAAAAAAAGAGGTGGTTGGAGTTACTCAAGGATTATGACATGTATATTCTATATCACCGAGGTAAGGCTAATGTTGTTGCTGATGCTTTGAGCAAGTTGTCTATGGGAAGTATTGCTCATGTTGAGGAAAGCAAGAAAGAATTATCCAAAGATGTGCACAGACTTACACGATTGGGAGTCCGGTTGTTGGATTCCAATGAAGGTGGAATGGTGGTGATGAATGGGGCTGAATCATCACTAGTGTCTGAAGTGATAGAGAAACAAGATCAAGACCCTATTTTGCTTGAATTGAAGGAAAATGTTCATAAGCAGAAAGTGATGGCTTTTGAACAAGGGGAGATGGTATGTTGAGGTATCAAAGTAGATTGTGTGTACCAAAGGTGGATGATCTCCAAGAGAGGATCATAGTGGAAGCCCATAGCTCCAGATATTCGATCCATCCTGTTCCACAAAGATGTACCGTGACTTGAGAGAAGTATATTGGTGGAGTAGCGTGAAGAGGTCTATTGCAGAGTTCGTTGTTAAGTGCCCAAATTACCAACAAGTCAAGGTAGAGCACTAGAGGCCCGGTGGTATAGCTCAGAACATAGATATTCCAGAATGGAATCGGGAGATGATCAGCATGGCTTTTATTACTGGTTTACCGCGGTCTCGCAGGCAGCATGATTCAATTTGGGTGATTGTAGAACGGATGACTAAATCAGCCTATTTCTTACCGGTAAATACTACTTTTTTAGCAAAAGATTATGCCAGATTATATATGCAGAAGATAGTAAGATTTAATGGAGTTCTTGTGTCCATCATTTCAGAGGTTCACAATTCACCACACAATTTTGGAAGTCTTTTGAGAAAGGTCTGGGTTTGAAAGTGAAACTTAGTACTGCCTTCTATCCTCTGACTGATGGTCAAGCAGAACGTATGATTCAGACCTTAGAGGATATGTTGCGGGCATGTGTGATCGATTTCAAGGGTAATTGGGATGATCACTTACCTCTAATAGAGTTTGCTTACAATAACACTTATCACTCTAGTATCCAGATGGCTCCTTATAAGGCTCTTTATGGGAGAAGATGTAGATATCCTATTGGATGGTTTGAGGTTGTTGAAGCCGGGTTTGTAAGGCTAGGCTTAGTTCATCAAACAATGGAGAAAGTGAAGATCATTCAAGAAAGGTTGAAAACAACGCAAAGTCGTCAGAAATCCTATACTGATGTTAGGTGAAGAGACTTGGAGTTTGAGGTTGATGATTGGGTGTACTTAAAGGTTTCACCCATGAAGGGTGTTATGAGATTCGGTAAGAAGGGAAAACTCTGTCCCCGGTATATTGTTCCTTACGAGATATTCAAGAGAATTGACAATGTAGCTTATGAGTTGGAGCTACCGCCAAAGTTAGCAGCAATCCATACGGTATTTTACATTTTCATGTTGAAGAAGTGTATGGGCGATCCTTCACGTATTAAACATACTGAGGATATTGGTATTAAGGACAACCTATATTATGAGGAGATACCCGTTGAGATACTTGATCGTCAGGTTCGCAAGTTGAGAACAACATCAGTCAAGGTCTTATGGAGGAATCAATTTGTTGAGGAAGCTACTTGGGAGGATGAGAAGGATATGAAGAAGAGATACTCACATCTCTTTTTTTCCGAAGAAATTCCAGACCAAGGTAATGAGTATTTTTAAAACACTCCTTAAATTGATATGCTATGTTGTGTTAGAATTGCATGTTGGGTGTTTGAGTTGGGTGTTAGATGTTCCTACCACCAGTTCTATTTAGAGCGTTATCATTCGAGGACTAATGTTCCCAAGGGGGAGATATTGTAACACCTTGGTCTTAGAAAGGTCTAATTTTAGAAAGAACTAAATTAGAAATCGCCAATTTGAGATTTGTGCAAGTTAGTCTTCAATTGTGAGTTTTGAGTCAACTTCAAATGACCATAACTTTCAGTACAGGATGAGTTAGGTGCCCATGAAATATCAAATTAAATATCTTTGAGTCCTCTTTCCAACGCCACCGAGTTTGCTAAATTTCAAGTTCGGATGAAGGAGGTATGCCCGTTTGTACAACCTGTTTAGTTAAGACATTTCATTCGTTTTAAGAAGGGGTATTTTGGTCTTTTTCTTATCCTCACTAGCCCCACACATTTTTTTCACCCAATTAGGGGTCAAAGCTGATTAAAGTCAGTTTACGCTAAAGTCTAAAAATGTTTGGAAGGTTAGGGCAAAGTTCAAGAGGAGGAAAGGGAGAAAAGCTTCAAGCGTTCAAGATTTCTCGCAATCTTTGAGGAATTTTGCCAAGGATTTGATCCTTTCAAGGTTTGTACGTTTTCATAGTGATGGGTTTTTTCACCCTCACGCCAATTATGAGTTTCCAATTATGAGTTCACCTATGCGATTGAGTACATTGAGTTCTTTGAGGTTTTGTTACTTCATTCTTGAATATGGAGTTTTGATGAGTTCTTGAGGTGAGAGTCATACGTTTAAGGATTGTTCTTGAGGAATTTTGAGTAGGTTTACGTTGACTTGTGTTGGGTTTACAAATTTAAGGAAATTTTGAGGAAAATAATCGATTCTAGGTGGATTAGAACCAAAAATCAAAGAGGAAAAATTTGTCGGGTTTTCTGGGCAGTGCCTGGAGCGACGTGCCACTGATGCACCAGAAGGCTGGCGCACCAGAAATGGTGTTATGAAGTTCAAAGGCTGGTGCCCCGCACCAGGAACGCGCCAGGGTCACCTGTCCTCGTTCCTTTTCCGTCGTTTGACCCGTCTGAGTTCTTCTAAAACCGTATCTGTAACACCTCAATTCAAAAAAAAGGTAAACATTTCAGATTTTAAGAATCTTGTGCCAGTTCCTACGGTGCCATCCACGGCCCGTGGAACGAACCACTGACCGTAGGTGATTTCTGTGGTTGGCCAGATAGTTTTCCCACAAAAGTTCTAGAACCACGGCCAGGATCAACGGACTGTTGATGGACCCACGGTCCGTGGATGAGGTCCATCGATCAAGGCCTCAAATTTTAGTTTTTGGTGCCAAACGACGGACTAACAGGACGGACTAACATGACAGACCGTCGGTTGAACCATGGTCCATTGGTTGTCACCGTCGTTGGTTTCAGCAGTTTAATTGTTAGGGGCTTTTGGGTCTTTTCCTAATTATTTTATCTTGATACTATATCGTTTTGCCCTTCACCTAAAGAACTAATAAGTGTTTTAATCCCCAAATTTCTCCAATTGAAATCATTCTCTCAAATTTACAAAAGAAGAATAAGTCTTCCTCTCAAAATATTTCTCTCTCTAGAAAGCTTGAAGAAGAAGGGATCAACCTTTTCAAGTCAATTCTCCAATTCCTCCATTGAAGTCAAGCAATTGGCATTAAGATATGATAGTTTTCATTTATGAATCCCTTTCCTTCATGAAGTTTCTAAATTCTCCAATTTACACATGTAGAATTCCCCAATTGAGTTAGGGTTTTCTTCCATATCATGGGTGTCACGCCCCGAGACTACCCTCGAGACGCAGACACGGGACCTAGGACCACAAGTGATCCCAAGCTAACCCTGTTGGCATGATCATGAGCATACTAAAGATAATAAACTGATGCGGAAGCTAAATCATAAATAAAATGAAACGATAGGGAATACTCATATACTATAACTAAGATATACGAAAACTGATGAGTTTAATACAAGGAAGATATTAACTCAATACTAAGATGAATCTATATATGTCTGACTAGAAATGTTGGGACATTCCCCAACTAGATCTAGCAAAACTGAAACTACAGACTAATAGCGATAAAGATAAACATGTCACTAGTCCTCGAAGAATGAGGACTCACCACTAATGATGCTGAACTGAAGATCAGGAATCGATCTAAGCGTGATCTGGATGCTGAGAACCTGAACCTACATCACGAGAAAATGTAGCACAGAGTATGCGTCAGTACTTGAAAGGTACTGAGCATGCAGGATAAAATAACGCTGAAATAAACATATAACTGAACAAAAAATAAGGCAAAAGCATAATCTGAACATGATATAGATACTGAATGCGGAGATAACTGAATGCAGTGACCAATTTATAACATACTGAAACTGAATGAACTGTAAATGTGGTCAATGCAATAGAGTCTGACTGAACTGTGGGAGCTACTAATAACCGACAATAAAACCACATGAGCTAAATGTGGAGTCCGATGTATACGCCCCATCGAGAGGACCCAATATACCCGGCCAAAG